>PVJC01008791.1:0-47616 GCA_004026665.1 Murina feae | reverse complement strand
CATATAAGCAGAACCAAAACACTGGGAGGTTGGGCAGGCTGGAGGAAGGTCAAGGGGCGGAGGGGAGGAGACATATGTACTACTCTTTGTAATATTTTAAGCAATAAAAAAAAGAGAAGTTATCGGCTCAAGGTCAAAACAATTACTTATCAGTCAGATCTGCTGACCCTAAATTTGGGTTCCTTCATAAGACCACATAGGGCAATACTACAAATAGAAGGCCAAGTTCATCTGTATTCACATAGAAAGGCGAGGATATAGGTATTTTTTCAACAAAATTATGGTCCACAGGATTGAATCTAAAAACAGAGCTGCAGCTTGTGTGCCAGAGCATAAAGGAGTGGAAGAGTCTGAGCTGATCAGGCCCAGAGCTGGTGAAGCCCGGAGGGCCCTGCGGCCAGACAGGCGTTGACTGTGGGGAAGCTCAGGCAGGGCTGAGTAGAGGCAGAGTCAGGAAGTGAAGCACAGACAGAGGCCTGGAGCGGCCACAGCATTGCCCAGGGTGAGGAGGCCTTTGGGCCACCTATAGCTGGTAGTGTTGGAAAGGGCAGATCTGAGTAATTCCTGGAGGCATGTACTAGTTAATAGAGACACTTACTAACCAGATAATGAACACCTGCTAATTTGTATAGAGCTGTATAATTTAAAATACATTATCTTTTTCCATTTTCACAGTGGCTTATAGTATTTTCCTACCTAGGGTATTGAAAGGATAACTGAAAGAATGTTTCTAGTAAAATGCCCAGCACATAGGAGGTGCTGAATAAATATTAGCACCTTTTGTGGTTCTTTTATTTATTTATTTATTTTAGATGAATCTTAGTCTCATTTTATTTTATTTATTTTTTGTTAATCCTCACCCAAGGGTATTTTTTCATTGATTTTAGAGAGTGGAAGGGAGGGGGGGAGACAGAAAGAGAGAAACGTCAATGCGAAAGAAAACACATCTATTGGTTGCCTCCCGTACCAGGGCCCTGACCAGGGCCAGGGATTGAATCTGCAACCTAGGTACATGCCCTTGACAGAATCAAACCTGAGATCCTTCAGTCTGCAGGCTAGAGCTCTATCCACTGAGCCAACCCGGCCAGGGCTGTAGTTATTTTTAATGTGGATGGTGCAATTCAGTGATGCTGAGTACAGTCCAGTGGTTAGAGTGTGGGCTCCAGCACCAGCTCTACCAATCTGGTCATTTAATCTTGGAAGAGCTAGTCATTTATCTGCACAATATCTCTTGTTTCTTCTGGTGTAAAATAGAGATAATATCTGAACCTATCTCATGTGGTTCTTAGGAAAATTAGACAATGCATGGAAAACTCTCAGCATAGCCCCTGGCACCTAGTCACTATTCAATAACATTAAAAAATTCCATTAAGTGTGACTTGCCTCAACCCTCCCCCCTCAACTAGCAAGCGAATAAGCCAACACTGAAGCCTTGGCCAGTGCTCTTTTGGGGACACTGAGGCAGCTTCCAGCGATAATGCACATTAACCCGAGGAAAAGGAGCAACTGCATTTCAGGCAGGCACTGACATCAAGACAAAGCACTTTGCAGGGATATAATGAGGCTGAGTGGGGCTAGTAACTGCCTAAGGTCACAGAACTAGGAAGTGGGGGGTGGCGTGTGGGAGTCACACCCCACACCTTTGTTCTCAGAATCATCAGGCAGGCTTGTTAAAGTCCAGATTCCAGGCCCATCTCCCAGAGTTTTGGATTCAGCAGGTCTGAGAATGTGCATCTCTAACAAGTTCCCAAGTGATGTCAATGCCAGTCCAGGGAGATCACATCTATAGAGCTTGGTCTACACTGAGCAGTCTTCTGCTCTGTGATTCATTGTGGTGAGAGGGGTGGTGCTCTAACATCTGCATAAACTATGCCACCTCTCAGGCTGCCACAAGCCCCAGGGAGCTCCAGAGCTGCTGTGAGGCACACTCGAGAAATGTTTTGGTTAAGCATTTCAGGGCCTCATGACACGCTAACCCCAGCCTTGACAGGAGGCAGATTTTTGTCAGGCGTGACTTCAGAGCCAACACTCTCAGTTGAGTGTTTTATTTTACTTATTTTTAAAAACAGATTTTTATTGATTTCAGAGAGGAAGGGAGAGGGAGAGAGAGATAGAAACATCAATGATGAGAGAGAATCATTGATCAGTTGCCTCCTGCACACCCCCCCACTGGAGATCTAGCCTGCCACCCGGGCATGTTCCCTGACCCGGAATCAAACCGTGACCTCCGGGTTCATAGGTCAACACCCAACCACTAAGCCACACAGCCGGGTTTGAGTGTTTTATTTTTTATTCACTTGACAGAAAACATACATTAGATCCTAAAAGACACCATGCTACAGGTTTAACTAGTTGCCACTGCACAAAAGAACTCTTCTGGGCTCTGAGGATGCTGCGTGGCCGAGGACAGCACAGTCACCAAACAGAAGGAGAAGAACCCTGCCCCAAAGAAGAGGCTGCCTGCCAGGCTTCCCAGGAGCCCACACAGAGCTGTACAGAGCCGTGACTTTCACACACATGCTGGACAGCATCACAATAGCAGTCGTGTTGGGAGGAAGGATCTCCTGAACTAGAAGATGGCCTTAAAACCAGGGTGTCCAGACAATCTATATACATTACAAACATAAATTAACAGGTTCATATGTATACAAAACTCTTGAAAGGGGACTTAATTTCATTCTATGGCATGCCAGGCATTTATCAGAACCTTGAAAACAGGTGGTTTTCAATGGAGCCGGTATTAAAAATAGAAGGTGTTTATTTATACATGGGCCCTGCTCCTCTCGTGTGCACCATGGAATCCTCTGGTGTTGTCAGGACCTCTGGGCAACCTCAGCACCCCCACAGGTAAGCCATCTGCAGTCTGCATCTTCCGAGAGAGCAGAGGACTTGCTCTGGGGCTCTTCTCCTGTGTCTCCATCTCAGCTTGGCGGCGCCTCCGGACCCAGGGGCTGCCAGAGGGAGTGACGCTGCTGTCAGAGGAATAATCCATGCATTTGAGAAGGATCTCAGGACTGGTGCTACAGTTCAGCCTACCTTCCTCAGCCAGAGGGGATTTTCTGGAAACGCCTCTGCGTTGAGCCAAGGGGCTGCTCCAAGGACTTGAACATGGGGAGGCATTCGGACTCAGAAAGAGATTCTGGTGGCCAGAGGGGCTGAGTTTATTGGTGACCACATGCCGCCGGCCAGCCATAGGGGACGTGGGATTGCTCTCAGGGTCGGAGGAGCTGTTAGCAGAAGACTCGTCACCCATGTATTGAAGCTCCTCAACTCTCTTGTTCAAGGACTTGTTCAAGTGGATGCTCACAGTGGGCTCCTCATCGTGGTTCTTGTCTTTGGGAGGTTTCTTTTTGGGTGGTTTCATACCAATCAGAACAGCTTTCATGTTCTCCTTGCCCTGAGATTCCATGATCATAAACTCATGGGCTTTGATGGCGGCTTCCACCTCCTCGAACTCCACAATGGCACATTCTTGGGTCCCCACCTGGCTGTACCGGCTGCTAATCCTTCGAATGTCAGGGGGCAGCTCTCTCCCAGGTTTGAGGATCCGCACTGATGAAATGACACCAAAGGTCCCAAAGAGCTTGAGTAGATGTTCCATCACCTTCTCTTGCACTCTCCCATTCTTCTGTGGGGCACCCAGAGCCCACAGCTTAGGGGACAGGTAGAGATCATAGACCAGGAGCATCTTGCTGGGGAGGTTCTCATTGGGGAAGAGAGGGACAGGGGTGGTCCTCCTCACCTTCCGGTGGTCCTCATTCAACTCTAGGGTCACTGAGTACTTGAGGGCATGTGCTGTGGTTCTCCAGTCCCGTGTAAGGTGTTTTACCTGAAGAACACAAAGCAAATCTGAAATGGTACCCGATGTCCTGGTCTATCTACCTTGTATCCTCTGTACTCCCCCTTCCACCTTTCCTTGTTCTGGAGGACTGGTATCTACAATCATACCAGGTGTGAGCAGGTACTCAAAAATCTAGTGAATGAATGAATGAACAAACACACTTTGCAGAATATCAAATAAGGCAGCACAGTTTAGAGCAGTGCTGTCCAACAGAACTTGTCACGCTGATGGAAATATTCTATCTATTCTGAACAAGTTTAGACATTAAACCTGCAGGCTCTGGATCAAGGCCGTTGGATGCACAAATGCAAGGCTCATCTCCAACTGGCAGTGAGACCTAAAAAGTTATTCAACCTCCCAGTGCCTCAAATTCCTCATTTGTGAAATGGGGATGTTAATATGCCTACCTCATAGAGTCAGTCTGAAGATTAAATGAATAAACACAGGGTGTACCCCAAAAAACGGTATATGCACTTTGAATGATTATAAAATCAGTGCTTATTAGCATGCAGTTCATTTTCAAAATTTAAAAGAATCTCCAGAAATGAATCATTTGTTTTGCCAATGCTTGTTTTCAAACGGATGACCGTTCTGAAGTTGTATTTCTGCATTTACGCATTTGCTACAGAGGAGGTTCCAAAAAATGTTTCGTATTTCACTGCACTATCTCCGGGAAAAAATTTGAGCTGTTTCAACTTGGAATTAAATGCAACTTGGGCCTCATGAAGAATATGGTTCAATAGATCCCCTCCTCACTTAGTGGAAAGTGTGGGTATCAATGTTGCATATGTGAAAGCTATATTTATAGCGTAAAACAGTAATTTTCAAGAGGTCCACTTTGAGTGAGGGAATTCCAGGAAGAATGAGTCATCTTGAAGAAACAGTGGAGATGGGTGGGGTGGGTGATCTGATCCAAATGGCGAGATCACCCCGAGTCCTCCGAGGCCAGGCCAGAGCAAGCTGCTCTGCAGAGAAACCAAAGCAGGAACTTCCCAGGACTCAAGAAGGAGGACTCCCTCACAGATCAGCATTGGGAGGACCTTGGCAGAGCTCTCAAGCGTACAGGCAGGCTCCTGGAAACAGGACACTTCCACTCTAGCCTGTGGCCTCCAGATGAAATAGCCGGATTTGTGCTTCGGATGTGAGAAGCATAAGTCACCTATACACAGACAATGGGGCTGATCACTGTGACACAGGCTAAGAAGGGCTGAGGGCAGAGGGAAGTGGGTCCAGGAAAAGAGTTGGACTGGAGGTGAGTGGATGTAAAGAGGGATCCAGAATGGGTGAAGATGATGACCACAGGTCAGTGCCAGGATGTGGGAGAGCCGAATGGTGGTCCTTTTGAGGGTAGAACATGGGGAGCCTTCTTCAAAACAGGTCAGGGAGGGAGACTCTGAAGAGGACAATCCACTGCCTAAGCCTAGAGCCTGACAGGATAGTGCCTGGAGGAGGCTAGTGCTGCCTTGCTCAGAGGCCTGAAGAAGTGGCCGCTGGCCATGGCCAGTGGAGAGAAGAGTAGGTTCTGGCAAGCACCCCCCCAGAGCTGGGAGCAAGGTCCATGAGAATCTCAGTCTGAGTGTCTCAGGCCTGTGTCTGAGCTTTTAGGAGTGGCCAGGCCCCCATGAAGAGGAACCAGGGTGATGTGGGCTTTGTGCAATTACTAAAAGAACTTTGTGAGATTTTAAAACACTGTCATTTCTCTGTTTGTTACCTTTGTCTTACAGGTTTGCTATTATGATTAGCAGGAAACCTTGTCAAAGGAAAAAGGTCTTTGCTCTCATTTTGGAGGTATTGGGGAGTCTGTGCCTGCAGCTGGTTTTCAACAAAGAAGACACCTCCTAAATAGATACATAAGTGGCAAGTTAAAAAGGAAAGAAAATCAGGATGACTAGTAGGGGGTCTGGGGAGGAAAAAAGAAATGCATAGGATGATTCCACTGGCTGTTGCATTTTGGGGCTCCTGACAAACACTCTGCATGTGAAGCCTTGCTCACTGTTCTCTGCACATGTGTGCTACTGCGATTTTTAATAATAAATATGTGTATTTGGTCTTCATTCCCATTCCTGGCACTGAGCTCCTGAAACCTTTTGTCATTTCCTAAGGGATCAGAGCACTGGAAGCATCTTTTGTTCTAATGAGGTGACCCTGGGTGGGCTCCCAAAGCTCCTGGATGGGGCTGGTCCCAGAAAGATTGAGTTATAATTAGAAGCTTAGGACTTCCAGTCCTCTGCCCCATCTCTGAGGGGAGAAGGGGGAGGGGAAATGAAGTTAATAATGATTAATTTTGTGTGAGGAAGCTTCCAAAAAAATCCCAATAGTAGGGGATTTGGAGAGCTTCCTGGTGGGTGAACACATCTGCCTACATGGAGAGTGGTGCACCCCAACTCCACCGAAACAGGCATTCCTGTGCTCAGGACCCTCCCAAATCCCATCCTTTGTATCTCTTCATCTGGTTATTCATCTGTATCCTTTGTTATGTCTAACTGGTAAATGTGTTTCCCCGAGTTCTGTGAGCTATTCTAGCAAATAATTGAATCCAAGGGGAGGAAGCCACAAGAACTTCTGATTTGTAGCCAAGTTGGATAGAAGTTGTGGGTAACCTGGGGACCTACTACTTGTGATTGGCACCTGAAGTAGGGGTCAGTCTGTGGGACCAAGCCCTTAACCTCCGGGACTTAATGCCATTTCCAGGTAGACAGTGTCAGAATTGAGGTGAAATGTAGGACACTCAGCTGTGTCACAGAAATGCTTGGTGTGGGAACCCTCTCCTCACTTCTACTTAAGTGTGAGTGTGGGAATAGTGTGGCAGCAAAGGAGGTACACAGGAGGAAGAGTAGGTTTTCCTTTTAACATGAAATGCCCCTTCCCCTCTCCTGTATATTGAAAACTCCTACTCATTCTCTAAGATCCAACTTTAATGTCACCACTTCTGGGAAGACTTCTCAATTCTCCAATCAGGATTAGTTGCTCTAAGCAACTCACCACCAGTAGTGCTTTCTTTCTTTCATGGTGCTGTCTAAGGTCATATTGTAACCTTTCACTAGTCTTTCTCTCCTTCACTAGACTTTGCAAAGGCAGAGGAATGCCAAATTCATCTTGTATATACTAACACAGGACTCCGCATACAGGATAAGTATGTTTGATGAATGAATAAAATAAAGAGAACAACGGAAGAGGACAGAGCACAGCAGGACCTGAGGCAGAGAAGCAGCCTGGAAGAAAAGCTGTCCTAGGTGCTTCCTGATAACTTGGCCAGGACCTACTCATTACACATTTCATTATGCAACAGACAGCGTGGTGCTTTTCCATTCTAGTAAACACACCTCCCTCAAGGGAGACAGAAGTCTGAGGCCAACTTATCTGTCAGCTCTTCGAGAAGCAGGCAAACACGGTCCACTTCCTGGATGTGTACACAGCAAGGCCACGCGGTCTGCTGCCCAGATGGCAGCAACAGGCAGATTTCCCACATCTCCATCTACAGATGAGGTTGGCATCGCACACTAAGGTGGTTGAAATCTTGGAGAAGGGCTTATCTCCCAGAGTTCTGAGCACTCCTTCGTCCTTTTATTTATTCAACTATACAAATGAAAAGTTTGAATTGTATATAATTCTAGGCCTGGTAGGTGTCTCAAAAGGCCATTGCTGAGATCTGTCCCCAAACCCAGGGCTCTTTTCATAGTGTGGGACAATCCTAAATCATTTCTCTTGATCATTTTTCTCTTTTTTCAGGCCTCAGAGGAAGTAAAAAATTACTAGTCGTTATGTTTGAAAAGGGTAAAAATATTTTGACCCATAACCCCAAACAGCCTTGAAACCCGTGGGGCAGCTCTGACAATGAGGCCTCACCTTTTTGAAGGATGTGAGTAGCTTGACACTCACATATCCCAACTTGTTCCTCCTCACATGCTTTAGCAGGAAAGCATCCTTTTCCAAGTTTTCATCGGAAAAGTAGAATTCGATCTGATCCACCAGTTTCCTGATTAACTCCTCATCTGGAGGCTTCCACTCCTGCTCCAGGTCCTCATGTTCATTCTCGCCCCCACTTGTTGTGGCACCACTGAGACCAGAAGGAGACACTGGGTGTTATGAGCAGAATTGTTCCCCCCCACCCCCCGCCCCCCGTCCTAGAACTCATATGTTGAAGTCCCAACATTCCCAGCTCAGAATGTGACCTTATTTGGAAGAGTCTTACAAATGTCATTAGTTGAAGATGAGGCCATATCAGAGCAGGAAGGTCCCTAATCCAGTATGACTCATCTTTAAAAGGGGAATCTGGACACACAGAAAGAATGCTGTGTGAAGATGAAGGCAGAGACGGACGAAGCGGAGCATGCAGAAGTCAAGGAACATCAAAGACTGCCAAAAAAATACCTAGACCAGACCCTTCCAAAGCACCTTGAGAGGGAGCATGCCCCCACTGAAACCTTGATTTCAGATTTCTGGCCTCCAGAACTGTGAGGCAATAATTTTCTATTGTTCTAGGCCCTCCAATTTGTGGTGCTTTGTTACAGCAGCCCTAGGAAATTGCGCTGGGCCATACCTGAATTGGACTCCACAGAGGGGGTGATCACATGGCCACAGGGGATAGGTTTTGCTTCCAAAAAGCTAAGAAATCATGCTTTTGTTTTTAACAAGGAGGGGGTCACCATTAATCCAACAACACCCTCTACTAATACCTATTTATGTGCTGCTCTGCTATCCGATGCTTTTCATAATACACTCATTATCCTTCCCTCTCCACCTCCACCCTGCAAATCCTGATTTCCAGAAGATAATTTGGCAAAGTAACTAAGAGTCCCAGTTCTAGAGTTACACTGCCTGGGTTTGAATCCTGACACCACCATTTATTAACTGAATCAAATTGGGCAGGAGCTCCACTGCCACACCTCTGTGCCATTCTATAAATTGGGAGTCATGATAGGATTATTGTGAAGGTTAGATGAATTAAGACATCCCATATCCTAAAGAGCTCCTGCATACCCATAGAGCTCAGTAAATGACAGATACATCCATTTGCTCATTCATAAGAGATAGACCTAGGATCCAAACTCAAACTGTGTCTCCAAAGCCAGCACACACAATATTTTCCAGGTTTTATTGGGAACCTGGCCTGGAAGCTGAAACAATCCCATTCACCAGGGCCTTCTAAATGAAACCCACACCCCCAGCAGCTCCACCTGGATGACTTCCCCTCCTGAAAATAGAACATGAGAACAAGCCAAGGAAATCCTAGGCAAAGCTTCTTCAGGATGGTCAATCTTTCACAAAGGGGTTATAAAAAGTTTAAAGCCATAAATATTTAGGGAACGTGTGATTATCCAAATCATAGTGGATACCATCATTAAAAGTTATCAAAGGTGAGTTATCATTTATATATTTATTACCAAATTAAATTTTGCATTATTCAAATACTACATATACTACACAATAAAAAGATTAGTTAAAAATTACTTCCAGAAAAAAATTATAGCTCCTTTCCTATATGGTAGCTTTATGTCCAAGAACATGAACACCCAACCCACAGCTTCCATTACCATGTTCTGAGCAGAGAGAACAACTCCTGGTACAGACACACACCTAGTCACCGAAAGCATCAGTGTGTTTCTACTCTGTTGGGAGAATGTGTTCACAGCAGCATTATTCACAATAGCCAAAAGATGGAAGCAACTCAAAGTCCATTGATGGATAAATGGGTAAACAAGATGTGGCACATACATACAGTGAAATATATTTCAACCTCAAAAAGAAAATTCTGACACATACTATAACATGGATGAACCTTGAGGACATTATTCGAAGTGAAATAAGCCAGTCACAAAAGAACAAATACTGTATGATTTTATTTATATGAGATCCCTGGAATAATCAAATTCATAGATACAGAAAGTAGAGTGGTGGGTAAAGGGATTAGGGGAGGGGTGAATGGGGAATTGTTTGATAGAGTTTCAAGTGGGAAAGAAAAAAATTCTGGAGTAGGAAGGTGGTGTTGGTTGCTCAACAATGTGAGTGTACTTAATGCCACTTAAAAAGGGTTACAATGATAAATTGTATGTGTATTTTACCACAATTAAATTTTTTTTAAAAATGGAGGACTTCAATAAAAAATATGTATGTTTACATGCATATTGTTTCCTTTACAAAGAAGCAAATAATTAACATTTCCCTTGGAACAGCATTAAGCTCTTACAAGAAATAATCAACCAAGGAAAAAAGGGAGTGGGCTCAAAAATAGAAGTACTATAACCTATTACTGTGATAGTTTAAGGTTGGAAAAGGCTCATCCATATATGTCCTATGACCCTAGCAAAATTTTCACTGGCTTTCAACCACCCAAAAAAATCAACTGCAGAAGAGTCAAGATGAGAATAAAAATGGAATAGTCTGAGAAGAGGAAAAAAGAAAACTAAATACATCTCACAATTTTTCAAATTCAGAAATTAAAATTAGCATAAAATATAGGCATTGGTTGATTTAAGAAAAAAATGAAAAGGTTTCATTATTTGCCTGCAGATAGTCTGGAAATTTTTTTTTTTAAATACCTTTCTAATGTCCCAAGAGAAATGTGTATGAAGAAAAGAAACTGGGAGACTAACTTTAATAATATCTTTTTAAAAAAGTCTTTTAAAAATGGAATGCTATACAAGGAAATATATTAAAGCAACCCATGGGCATAAGAGGTCAAATGCAATTTCAACATTAAATAGCCGACTATTTTAGAAGGTCTGTAAAACGTAGCTGTGGCAGACATTAGTCTTACTTATTCAACATCTACTAGCAAGCTCTTCTCCACTTGCTTTCCTTTACTAGACAGATTATTTAAAAAACAAACTAACTAACTAAATACACATTTTACCAGCTTCTCTTACAGCTAGTAGCCATTTGTCACATTATAGCCAATAACACACAAATGAAAATGTTTGGCCCTGCCCCTTCCCCTTTTACCTGTTTTAAGTGCGGATGTGATGGTTGGAGCTTTAGTAGCTATTTTACTGCATAACCACCTACCTGAAGATTTCTAATTACACGAGGAAGATAATATCCTATTTGTTTAATTAGTTAGTTGGGTTGTCTATTACTTATAGCCAAGTACTCAGGTAGTCACACTGCATTGAGGAAAGAGGTCTTCCAAACATGCCAGTGGAACAATGAATGGAGTGAAAAAGGAGAAGTGAGATGGACAAAACAAATTTTCACTTTATTAGAGAAAATGTATACCCTAAATAGTAGTTGAAACAGACAGGTTGAATATACCAGGTAAAATAATTACAAACACATAGGAAATTCTAAGCCCAGCTGACAAGGATTACAATAAAAGCAGGGGATGAGGTGAGGTGTGTGACAATGATCAATGAAGAATTGTGGGTAGACTCAGGGGTATTAGCAAGTCCAGTTAAGTTCTATTCTCAA
This sequence comes from Murina feae, assembly GCA_004026665.1. Lineage (NCBI taxonomy): Eukaryota > Metazoa > Chordata > Mammalia > Chiroptera > Vespertilionidae > Murina > Murina feae. The sequence goes on along the minus strand of PVJC01008791.1, from coordinate 36,368 downwards.
ACAAGAGCCATTGATGCTATTATAAAAACTGTATTCATTAACAAATAAAATATAATGGAAGGAAGGCGATTTAGTTTTAATTTCTCCAGTGCTCATTCTAGAGACTCCTGTTCTTCCCAATGTCTAAGACGGGAAGACTAATTCCTGCAGATGATTTGTTTGGGGGCTTGAGAAAATGAAGCTCATCCAATCAGACTTGCCCAGACCTCCTTTGTGTCTGTTCTGCCTTCCCACCCTCAAGCTTCCTCTGTGTCTAGACATACACCAGAGACCCCGTTTGCCACATCAGCCTTTTCATCCTGGTCCTCTTGCTCTGCTGCAGGATGGTGGATACTGCTGACCACCTTCTTCTAGAAACTATTTTCCCTGGGCTTATATGACTTGTTCTTTTCTGATTTTTCTCATCCACTTAATTGCCCTTTCAGCCTCCTATTTCTTCTCCCTTTTCTAAGTGGAGGTATTCCCTAGGATCTCTCCTTGACATTTTATCTCCTGACAGCCTCCTCACTTCTGCTCATTCAATTCAACTCTGCCTCTCCTCCCACGCCTCTGTCCTTCTCTCACTCTTGAGCTCCAGCCCTACCTGCCTGCCTGACATTCCACTTAGATACCCTGATACGACGTCAAATTCATTATGTCCAGCTTTGCAGACTCGTCCTCAGGTAGGATTGACACCTGAGCCTACCAAGAGACATTCTATCTGGGAAGCTCAACTTCCTTTCAGTCTCACAGTAAACAATCTATAATGTGTTCGGGGTAACTCTGCATCAGCTATTTGCACCCAGTGAGCAAGCAGGCAGGTAGGCAGAGGTTTTGAACAGGTGGGCAGAACTGGGAGGTGTGTAAAACCCCTAATCGAGTGCAGAGGTGAGCTTCTTGAAAACAGGTGACCCCTCCCGCTGCATGGGTGCTTTAAGAGCAACTGTGTATCTCCAAAGGGGACTCTTGGAAGAATCAGAGAGCCTGTTTTATATCTGGGAGTATGCTGCACTGTTTCCTGGTTCAAACAAACAAAAGATCCTGAATCCTTTACGAACACTTAAAAAGTTTATATCCTTTAAATATTAATATTGGCAACTTTTTGTCAATTACAACAGCCCTGTAAAAACCATATATTGTCTCTCCCAAACTGCCTTACCAACTACTTTCCCTGTTCATTCTTCTCTGACTTGGGCTCAAAACCTAAGATGTCTCTTTGCCCACATCATGTCAGCTGTGAAGTGTTGGTTTTATTCTGCAGCATCTCCCACTTGTTCTCTTTTCCATTCCAACTGTCCTCATTACTTCCCCCTTGAAGAGTATTAATAGCGCATCAAAAATGAATCTTAAAAATTCAGTAAAACTAAAATAAAATACTGGAGTTTTTACACAGAAAGCAACACTTTCCTGCCAATTTCTTTTCCCTAGAAGCAACCTCTCTTTATTTGATCATTTAGTTCTTATGAGAGTTTTCTTATAATTCTACAAATTATGCTCATAACTCTACTTTTTACTTGTCAATTACAGACATTCTCTACTCGTGTCCTGTTATATAAGATGAGGATTTGGGGTTGCTCATCTCTCAAAGCCTGTTATTCCAATTAAAAATTTTTTTTGCCCTAGCCCGTTTGGCTGATTAGCTCTGTGAACAGAGCATCAGCTGCAGACTGAAAGTTCCTGGGTTAGATTCCAGTCAAGGGCACGTACCACGGCCTCAGCCCTGGTCAGGATGTGTGCAGGAGGGAGGCAACCAATTGATGTGTTCCTCTCACATTGATATTTCTCTCTTCTTTCCCTACTTTCCACTCTCTCTAAAAATCAAGGGAAAAATATCCTTGGGTGAGGATTAAAAATATATATTCAAAATTTTTTATATTCTTTTTTGTGTTTTTAAATAATATACTTAAATTCTGTTTATTTCATCAACACTAAATAATATTTCTCAATTCCTCACTATGCATATTATTACCCTACATTTTCCTTCACTTCTTCTATTTCCAAACATCCAAATTTTATCAGATAGACATTTATTTTATTTTATCATGGTTCATAACATTTACATTCTAATTTGTAATTTTCCATGTTTTGTCTAAAGACAGTAAAAGTTAAAAGTTAATCAGTTATATCTATTTTTATGAGTATTGTTCCCTGCAGGATGAAGGCATTGCCAAGGTTATATTTGTTTTTTAAAGCCCTATTAGTTGACTGACCATCTAGATTCATCCTCTATGTCTCTCTTCTCTCATATTGTCTGTCTTTGCCTTTGTCTTTGATTTACATGGTAAGAGATTTCCTTGACATTATCTTCCAACCTTTCCTAGTGAATTTTTTAATTTTAATAATTATTTATTTATTCTCTAAAAACTCTTCTATGTATTCAGATTGCTCCTTTTTAAGAGCATATTGCTCTTGTTTTGTGGATGCAGTATTTTAAATTCTTTCCCAGGGTACTAACTGGAATACACAATTTTAGTCTTTTTGTTTTCAACAGTCTCACCTCTGTGTCCTCTAGGGTCACTTTTTCCATTTAACTTTCATGTCATTGATTTTCTTCCTGTGACTGGTAAACAATTCATCTTTTTCATTATAAACATTTAAAAAATAAACTTATTTTAGATTTATAGAAAAATTGTGAAAATAATACAGAGAGTTCCCATAAACCCCACTCCAGGCTTCCTCTTCTATTATTAATAGCTTACATTCATACTACATTAATGAATATTGCTGCATTATTATTAGCTAGAGTCCACACTTTATTTGGATTTTCTTAGTTTTTACCTAATATCCTTTTTCTGTTGCAGGATCCCATATAGGATGTCATATTGCATTTAGTCATCATGTCTCACCAGGCTCCCCTTGGCTGTGACAGTTTCTCAGACTTTCCTTGTTTTTGATGACCTTGACAGTGTTGACAGTGTTCAGGTGTCTTGTATTTATGTCTCTATTTATGATTTGTCTGATAGTTTTCTCATGATTAGGCTGAGGCTATGCGGTTCTAGGAGGACCACAAAAGTAAATTTCCACTCTCATCACATCATATCAAGGCTACATACTATCAGCATGACTACTCACTGTGGATGCTGACCCTGGTCATCTGGCTGAGGTAGTTTATCTCCATCGTAAAGTAACTCCTTTCCCTCCCTTCCCATACTGTACACTTTGGAAGGTAGTCACTGCACACAGCCCACACTTAAGGAATGGGGAGTTAGTCTCTAAGGCTATTGCTTTTGAAGAATGAAGGTCTGGATTACTTTTTCTTGGTGGGTCATGTGGGTTCCCTCTACAGCTGTACACTCCTATTGGATTTCTTCTTAGGTGGCTCATACCAATTGGCAGGCTTCACTTTAGGGAAAACAGGCAGGGAATCCTATATAATAAAAGGCTAATATGCAAATAGAGTGAACAGTGGAACAACTGGTCACTATGACGTGCATTAACCACCAGGGGGCAGACGCTCAATGCAGGACCTGCTCCCTGGTGGTCAATGTGCTCCCACAGGGGGAGAGCCACTCAGCCAGAAGCTCTGAGCCAGGCTCATGGCTGGTGAGTGCAGCGACGGTGAGGAGCCTCTCCTGCCTCCATGGCAGCGCTAAGGATGTCCAACTGACACCTTAGGTCTCCATGCAGCAGGTGTAAGCCATCAGTTGGACATCCTCAAGAGCTCCTAGAGAAGGTGCAGGCCGAGCTGAGGGACCCTCATGAGTGCACAAATTTCGTGCACTGGGCCTCTAGTCATTACATAAAGGCTTATGTGGAGAAGACTTTACATTGTAGATACTGGCTCTACCTTAGCAGCCCTAGAGCACCAGTTAGTTCATTTAATTCCTTCAGAAAATCATCTTTTTCCCCCCTTGGAAGTAAATGGTATGCTGTCTGCTACTTTTCATTGTCAGGCAGAGAGACTGGGCAATTGTTCTGAAGGAAGAATTTGAGTTATTCTCAGATATTAGCATCCCCTTTTCACTCTTGCATCCTTTCCAGGCTTCTGTCTTCCCATCTCCTGCCACCTCCTCTGGCCCCTGCGCCACTCCAGTTGCATTTCAGGTTAAGCCTCTTCCACTCTGTGCCTTATCACATGTTTTGAAGAACAGCCATGTCACTGCAATAATGATGATGTTAACAAAACACAATGTTAAATATTTCATATTAAATAAAACCCAAGTCCTTAGCTCTATATTCAGATTCACTTAGAATCTGGCTGTGTAACCGGCTTCCAAACTTATTTCAACCTATTTCCTTTCAGATCCTTTGCTCCAAGCAATTAAAGACTTAAAGTTCCTGCCCTGGCCTGGTGGAAGGTTGGTTGGTGTGTCATCAGTACATCAAAAAGGTTTCAGGTTTGATTTCCAGACAGGGCACATACCTAGGTTGTGGGTTTGATACCTGGTCAGGCACGTACAGGAAGCAACTGATCGATGTTTCTCTCTCTCTCTCTCTCTCTCTCTCTCTCTCTCTTTCCTCTCTCTAAAATCAATAGAACATTTTTAAAAAGACTTAAAGTTCCTCCCAGCCGGCATGGCTCAGTGATCGAGTGTCCATCTATGAACCAGGAGGTCACAGTTCAATTCCTGGTCAGGACACATGCCCAGGTTGTGGGCTCGATCCCCAGTGTGGTGTGTGCAGAAGGCAGCTGACCAATGATTCTCTCTCATCATTGATGTTTCTATCTCTCTCTCCCTCTCGATTCCTCTCTGAAATCAATAAAAATATATTTTGAGAAAACTAAAAAAAGGCTTATAGTTCCTTATAAGAGTCACAAGGTTTCTGAACTCTAGGCCTTTGAGCATTCTGTTTCCATCTCCTTGAATGCTTTGCCTTATCTCTCAAGTATAATTCCTAGCTAGACATCAAGGTTCATCTCAAATGCAATTCTCCCAAGAAGGAAGTCATTTGAGCTTTCAACTAACACCTGTCTATACATGTATTGGAACTACTTGGGTGCACTTCTTTTTAGTGCTCTGAACTCAAAGTGCCTGGAGAGCAGGGTTCATATTGGGTTCTTTCATTCTAGCATCAACCAAGAGCCTTGCACATAGTAGGAATTTAAAAAGTACCACCAATATAAAGTGAATCATTTCTGTAAGGGCAAATCATACCTATCAGGATTCTTTGAGACAGAAAGTATAAGTATAGTTACTGGTGAATATCTTGTTAGTGTCCTTTCTTTTTTTAAAATATATTTTTATGAATTTCAGAGAGAAAGGAAGAGGGAGAGAAAGAGAGATAGAAACATCAAAGATGAAAGAGAATCATTGATAGGCTATCTCCTACACATCTCACACTGGGGATTGAGCCCTGGGCATGTGCCCTGATTGGAAATTGAACCATAATCTCCTGGTTTATGGTTGATGTTCAATCCCTGAGCCCATCAGCTGGGCTTGTTAGTGGCCTTTCAAGAGAACTTTGAAAAAGATTTAAGTTTTATGTTTACATTATTGTTTCATTTTAAATAAAGCATTGTACATTGGGAGTGGTGATAAATTCTTACAAAGCCTACTATAAATAGAAACATAGCGTAGAAATAGGGGGCACATTTCAAAACAGAGGACTGGGCTCCATAGGCCAGTGTTGAAATATTTATCATATTTGCAAATAATCTGGAGAAACAAATAGAGCATAAAATATCCAAGGCTTTTCTCATAAAATCTCAAGCTAATTTGGATATGTTAATTGAGTGGTTAATCTATGAAACTTTATAGAAGGAAAATATCCAACCTAAAGTGAGCAGTAGTGAGCTCCTCACAGAGACTTTCAGCACAGAAAGATCTCTTGGACTCATCTATCCTTGCAGATGGTCTGATATGGTGCTTTGGCCACCAAGACTAGGAAAATGCTGGACAGCAACAAGAAAAATATCGACAAAACATCATTTATGAAAAGCACTAGGGCTTAGTTCCTTCTGTGTGAAGTTTCTATTGCCTTGTCTCTAGAAAAAGACAAATATAAAATACTTGAACTGCAAAAGTTCAAAAAGGCAACCAAATTGATGATGCAATATAAAAACATCAGGGCAGAATCAAAAGATAAAGGTTCTTCTTAGAGACGGATTGAAAATATACAAGTATGTTCAACTTTGGAAAAGGCACCTTGGGAACACCTCCATTTTTGATGTCACTAGCAGAGGCTACATCCTCTTCTGTGTGCCCACGGTTCTGATATATATATATTAGAGATCATGACCAATCCTCTGACATGATGTTTGGATATGTTCTCAGTGCCTGGGAAGAGTATAACTAGTGGATGTTTCTGCAGATCTAAATAATGATTTGTGATGAGGAGCAGAGGTAAGGTATACAAAGTACTTAGTTCCAGCCTGACCAACCTGGCTCAGTGATAGTGCATCGATCCAAGAACCAGGAGGTCACAGTTCGATTCCTGGTTAGGGCACATGCCCGGTTTGCGGGCTTGATCCCCAGTGGGGTGGGGAGCGTGCAGGGGGAAGCCAATCAATGATTCTCTCTCATCATTAATGTTTCTATCTCTCTCTCCTCTCCCTTCATCTCTGAAATCAATAAAAACATATTTAAAAAATACACAACAAAACAAAGTACTTTGTTCCATGTCTGGCACAAACTGGCATTGATAAATGGAGGCTCATTATCATCATTCAGAGCAAGGAAACGATAGCTTGAGCAATGCCCCTCAACATTATGGAAAGAAGCCTAGATGTTTCTGTTTACTAAATGAAAGCAGATGTGCTCAGTGGCTTATTATTTGTACTAATATTTAATACTAGGGGCCTGGTGCACAAATATTTGTGCACTCGGGGAGGTCCCTCAGCCCGGTTATGCCCTCTCGCAGTCTGGAACCCCTAGGTGGATGTCCACTTGCTGGCGTGCCTGGCCAGCCTGGGTGTGGGGCTACGGCTGTTTGCAGGCTGGCCAAGCCCCTCAGTGGGAACCCTGACCCCATGGAGGTATGGCCAGCCTGGTTGAGGGGCTGAGGGCCTTTTCAGGCTGCCCACAGCTCCCATTGACCCAACGTCCCAGCAAAGCTGGCTGGAATCAGGTTTCTGGGGTTTATTTATCTTCTATAATTGAAACACTGTTGCCTTGAGCCGAGGCCCAGCTGGCGTAACAGAAGCCTCCTGTTTGCTCTGGCTCCATGGCTGCCAGCCTCCATCTTGGCTGGGTTAATTTGCATACAACAACTCTGATTGGCTGGTGGGTGTGGCTTGGTGGTGGGCATGGTTTAGGTGTCTCAGAGTGATGGTTAATTTGCATATTACTCTTTTATTAGATTAGATTATTAGATTAGATTATAATTTTAAATCATTTTATACATTGTAAGACAAAGCAAATGAATAGGTTAATATTATTAGAAATCAAGAGTTCCAGTGTAAAATTAAAGGAAGTAAAGCAAACCCTTATATTATTAAATTAGAATATAAATTAAAAAAGAAAACATTTCTTAGCTCTAGCCATTGAAAGGACTTGAAAGAAATGGTGCCCTAGTAGAAATTAGCACTCAAATCCAAGTCTTGGTTTCTGAATACCTTTCCACTAGTATCTGAAAAACTAGGGATTCCTGTGAAAATGGCTAAATCCCATGACTGGAACAAGAAAAATATAAATTAAGTCTAGAATATCTAATATCAGAAAGTAAGGAAGTACTCAAAAAGGGGGAAACAATTAACCATTTCTGTTTGCCTCTTTAAGAGGAACTCCTGTTCAATCCCAGGTGATGACACAAAACTCTCTTTTACAGCAGAATGCAAATAAATGTACTATAAAGGATAAAATTATAAAATCACCAATTTGTCATCCCCAATAATGGCAGGGATCTGACTCCAGCAAGTATCATCAGTGCATGCCACAACCATTAGGAGAAAGTGGCTGAAGAAAGAATATTCACAAGAAGTGCACCTATTACTTGTTAATTGCAATAGAGGGACCACCTTAACCAAGAGGTCAAATTTAGCATCATTAATGGTAGATGCTGCCTAAGGAGATGCAATGAGAAATTCATAACACTGCTTATGAAGTGTTCTTGCCAAAATGTTCAATCTGAATCTAATTAAGCCTTTAGCCCTAACTTCTAGTTTACAGGAAACACACATGGCACAAAGGAGCAAGTAAAACCAGACCAATTCAAACTGTGAAACATTCAACAAAGACATCTGGCCTCTTAGTTCCAAAACAGAAAAGCATTTTTTTAAAAGTGGTAATGTTCTAATTTAAAAGATTCTAAAGACACATAATAGGCAAATGTCTCGACCTGGACTGGATTCTGGTGTAAAGGGGGGAAATAATAGCTGTAAAACACAATATGGGGTGATTGGGGGAATCCTGACTATGAAACTTGACTATTAGATTATTTTAGGGATTGTATTAGGGAATTGTTAATTTTATTTTTTTAAACTTCAAAAAATATTTTTATTGATTTCAGAGAGGGAGAAGGACAGATAGAAACATGAATGAGAGAATCTTTGATTGGTTGCCTCTTGCACTCCCCCTACTGGGGACCGAGCCGGCAACCCTGGCATGTACTCCCAACCAGAATCAAACTCAGGACCCTTTAGTCCACAGGCCAACGCTCTATCCACTTAGCCAAACAGGCTAGGGCAGGGAATTGTTAATTTTGTTAATTGCAATAGTAATATTATAGCTTTATAGGAGAATGTCATTATTAAGAGCTACAAAATGAAGTATGTAGGGTATAAGTCTTAATGTACCAGATATTTATAAATGCTTCAGGAGAAACCATACACATTATATATCCATCAAATAAATGACAAAAATATTTCCAACTGTACTACTGTTTCACATTTTATATTTGAAATTTTTATGTTAAAAGGTGATAATAAAAGGAAAGAAACTTTTTAGTGAACAAGATGTGAGAAGACTAATGAACATGTGGAGGTTACAAAGATTTTTCCATTTATCCCTTGTCCGTGGGTATAAGCCAGGTATTGGGCTAGGTACTGGAGATATGGAGAGGACTCGGGCAATATCACTGCCTTCAAGGATCTCACTATCTAGTGGAGGAGAAACACATATACTTCAACCCCATAGAGTGACTCTGATCTCAGAGACATGATTCATTCGACAAATATTTAGAAAATATTCACTACATGCCAGGTGCTGAGAACAGGGCAAGCATGGTCCCTGAATTCACGGAGCTCATATGCTGTTGAGGGATATGGAACTCTAGAGTTATAACTGTGGGTAAGTGTTCAGACTGAAATGGACCAGAGGGCTACAGCAACACAAAGGAGAGGAAACAAATCCAGTTTTGGGGTCGGGATGGGGTCGTGGGGAAGAGGCAGTAAAGCTTTCAGGCTGATTAGAAATCATCAGAGGGACCTAGAGGCATGACTACAAAGGTATACAGACACAAACTGCACCTTGTGTTCAGGGACCTAGAGGGGATCCGGCCTGTGGGAGCATGAATTGTTAGGGCAGGCAGGAAAGGAAGCAATGGGCTGCGGGGATGATGTGGGTGGGTGCCACATCTCACCAAGCAGACTCAGAAATCTGGGCTGCCTCTACCAGGCTCTGGGACCCCAGAGTGTTCTTTCAGGGTGGTGGCTTCTCGCATGCCAGGCTGGGCCCAAATGAGGGACAGTGTGCATCCTGTACTTGGCTGCATCCCCTTGTGCTCTGGATGTCTGCCTGCTGGGTTCTGTTGGCTGCACTACTCTGAGAGCCCCAGGGATTTTCTCGGTCAACTCCATGCCAGTGGGCAGCAGCAAATGCTTCTGACTGAATGTTCTATGAGACTCAAGCCACTGGAGCTGGGAGAAAGGGTGGTTCTGGAGGGAAGGTGTGGCGGGTGGGAGCAAGAGACCTACCAGAACTGAGGATTGTGTTCTCCTAGATCTCACAGAGGATCTTTCTGGGCCCCCAAAATAAGTAGGGCTTTAATCCGTGCTAATGGTACTGTCTTAGCCCCAGGATAGAGAACAGCTTTTTGCTAACCACAGGCAAAATAAATGTGAGAAGGATAAGCCACTTGGAGCCATTATACATGACCTCTGAAATTATTCGACTAGGTGTCTGCCTTCTCCTCAACACTGTGAGATCCAGTGACTGTGGAGTCATTATTTTTATATTCTCAATACTCAGCAGAGCTGATTGAATGAATCAGACTTTATAGTATGTAAAGTGCTGAAATATATACTATGTTGTCTGCTGTGGCCCAGTTTTCCCCCTCAAATACCTCTGTCTCCACTGGATTACCTTGAATCTCTGGGTCCTTAAATCCAGACTTTTTCACTGCTAAAGAGTCAGCCAGTGGAGGGGGATGTTTGGTCCCAGTCTCCTTATGCCCTTGAGTTGACTATTCTTCCCATGAAGGAGATTTATGCCTGCTGCAGAATAATCCTGCAGAGCCCTGACAGCTAAAAGCATGTGCAAAGAGTCTCAGAAGAAGGCTCTTAATAAGTGCCTGTTGGCATTTCCCAGAATTTGCAAGTTCTGCCATTCCCTATTCTCATTTCTGTGGATACTCCATACTGTCTCTCCTTTCAACAGCAGGAACAAAACCACAGTCCTAAAAGGCCTGGGCATTAGTTGGACACAAGAATAAGATCTCCAGTTGATGACAAAGTTCAGGGTCCAGAGGCACGGCTAGGCAGGTGGCTTCTTATGTCATACCAGCTCCAGACTACCCACCACCCAGGAACACAACGCCAAGCAGCAAGAAGATGATGCAAGCATAGAAGTCAGGTGGGGAAGATTATGTGAAAATGGGAATCCCCAGCAAGGGCAGATACAGGCAGCAGGCCCTGAACCGAATCAGGGCAACAGAGCTCTCCACACCATGAAATCGCCCCTCCTGGGATCCCACAGCAGCAAGTGTCCCCTGTGTCTGGTCCCACCCAGAGAGGGGAGCCATTTGGATTGATAAACAGACTGGGCAGTGAGGATTTGCTGGAATCCCTAGGGCGGGCGCGGGGGGAGAGGGGGACAGCCTCTAGGGTAAAGAACAGGCTGGGCTGAGCTTTTTAGAAGCTCAGGGAAGGAGAGGACAGGGAGAGGATAGCCCAGGAAGGACTTCCTCCTGGGTCCCAGACCATACCCATGGACAGGCCCCTCAGATCCCTGCCGCCAGCCCGGGGAGGGAGGGAGCCTTGGTCGCGTTACAGAGCTGCGGACCTTGGCACAAGGGCTGCCACAAGCCCTTCTGCCACCGTGCGACATCCGGAGCAGCATCCCTGGGGCAGGGCTGACTCAACCCCTTCCGCTCGCTGAGCTGTCGCCCCCGAACTCCCAGGTGCCGGACCGGGGGTCAGCAGCTCCCGCTGGGCCCGGCACGCCGCCGCGCCTACCTGTGCCCGCGGCTCGGCTCCTCCTCGCTAGCGCTGCCCCAGCCGGGGCTGAGGTTCCGAGCCGGACCCCCCGCGCCCCGCGCCTCCGCGCCCTCCTCCTCGTCCTCCGGCTCCTCCGCGTCCTCGGCCTCCTGGATGGCAACGCGGATCTGCACCGCGGTCTCGGGCCCCGGCAGAGCCTCCTCGCCGGGCTGGGCCATGGCTCGCGGGCCGGTCGGCACTGCGGCGCCTCAGGGCTGAGCCAGCCGGGCTGCAGCGTCCACGACCGGGGGGGCAGGGGCAGCGGCGGCCCGGGAGACACGGGGGTCGCGGCGCCCCGCCCCGCGCCGCTGCCGCCACCGCCCCGGACGCAGGCTGAGAGCCAGCACGGGCGGGGCCGCGGAGGGAGAGGGCGACTTCCTCTGCTCTCCTCCCGCAGAGGCCTGTCCGGGAAGATCCCCGGCCCCCAGCCTTCCAGTGCGCACCCTCTGCTCACCGCCCCAACCTGACCCGAGGAGCTGGGCTCCGGGCTCCAGCCCGCTCCTTTCAAGGCTGCCCAGGGAGGGGCGCAACACATCTGACTTCTCGATTTGTAGATGGCTCTGGGGGTGGCAGGCACAGACAGCAGCTAAGTCTTCAGTGCCTCCTGCCAGTCTCCCTCGCTGACCTGACAATATGTCTGAATTTTCCACCGTTAGTCTTTTTGGCATAGCCAACTAGACTGTGCGTCCTGCGAGGTCAGGGACTTGGTGCCTGCCAGGACCTATACTAGTGGTTTTCAAAGTGTGGCCCACAGACCAGCAGCACCAGCTTTACCTGAGAACTGGTTAGAAATACAAATTCTAACCAGTTCCAATCCTGTCCCGAATCAGAATCTATGATTCAGAACTTTTAACAAGCACTCTAAGTAATGCTGAACGAAGTTCAGAGTTTGAAAAGTCACTGTCCTATGTTACTTATTAGAATACGTCCTCCACAGAGTAGGTATCCATGTATTTGCTGAATGAATCAAGGGCGCCATTTGAAATGCCTGCCACCTTTTCCACATTGAGCTTTAAATGAGGTCCATCTCAACCCTTCAAATATGACCCAGAACCTAGGGACAAGAGGCATAGAAATGAATAAACCCAGAATGCTTTCTGGAAGCTCTTAATTTAGTGCCTTAAATATAGTTTGTTGTGCTGATCTGCCCCACTAGGACTCCCACAGGACAGAAAGACCAACACACACACACACACAAAAGAGGCCCAGTGCATGAAATTCATGCACAGGTGGGGTCCCTAGGCCAGGCCTGCGCTCAGGGCTGATTGGGGCCAGATCAATCAGGGCCAGGCCAGAGAAGAGGTGATGGTCGCCGGGTTGGGTGCAAAGGAACTGACGCCAGACTCTGACACTGCCATCATCGGTGCTCTGCCACTGTGCAGTTCCCTGCCTCCCCCTGTCTTCCTTCTCTTGCAGCCACACCACCCCTGGGTGGGTAGGTGGCAGGCTGATCAGGGCCTGCCAGCCAAGGGGAGGGACAGGGCACAGGAGGTTGGCTGCTGGCCCCAAGGAGGGAATCAGCCCTCAGCCACCTGGGAATGGGTCCACATCAGTCGCCACCTACCCTGGTTCCACATCCCAGCCCAGGCAATCAGGGCCTGCTGTCCAGGTGGAGGTAATGCAGGAGGTTGGCCAGCCATGGGAGGTTGTCCGTGAGAGCACACTGACCACCAGGAAACAGCTCCTGTGTTGAGTGTCTGCCCGCTGGTGTTCAGTGTGCATCATAGCAACCAGTCATTCTGGTCATTCTGGTCACTTAGACTTTTATATATATAGATATACACTAGGGGCCCAGCGCACGAAATTCATGCACTAGGGTGAGGGGGGGGGTCCCTCAGCCCAGCCTGCCCCCTCTTACATACTGGGAGCCCTCAGGGGATGTCCTACTGACGGCTTAGGCCTACTCCCTGCTTCCCTTGGGGAGCAGATATAAGCCACAGTCTGGCCTCCCTTTGTGGGAGGCAACCAGGCTAATCAGGGGAAGCTACCAGCCCCATCACTCTGTTGCTGCAGCCACTGCCAGTCACCACAGCCAGCAAGGTTTTTTCATCAACATGGACTCCAGTCCCTTCACCATGAAAAAATGACAACTTTCTTTAGGCATTTTCAAGATGTGTCTTTCATAGGATATGACATTTCTTTATTATTATTTTTTCTTTTTCATTTTTTCCCTTTATTGATTAACGTAGTAAAAATGTGTCCTTATCCCCCCAATGTCCTCTCATCCCCCCCACTCCTGCCCTTACCCTCAGCCCCTGTTGCCCACATCCATCATTTATGCTTATATGCATGCATACAACTCCTTTGGTTGATCTCTCCTCCTTACTCCCACTCTCCCCTACCTTCCCTCTGAGTTTTGAGCATCTGATAGATGCTTCTCTGTCTCTACATCGGTTTTTGTTCATTGGTTTATGTTGTTCATTATAATCCACAGATGAGCGAGAGCATGTGATATTTACCTTTCTCTAACTGACTTATTTTGCTTAGCATAATGTTCTCCAGTTCCATCCATGCTGTTGCAAATGGTAGGAGTTTCTTCCTTTTTACAACCGCATAGTATTCCATTGTGTAGATGTACCACAGTTTTCTAATCCATTCATCTGCTGATGGACACTTAGGCTTATTCCAAATCTTAGCTATGGTAAATTGTGCTGCTATGTGTAGGTAAAGCACAGGAGGTTTATCTCGGTGCAGTGGCTGGTGCAATGCTGTGAGCACACTCCAGCAGTTCAGATCTTTCTGGCAAACCAGGAAGATGACAAAGTCCGCATGAGCCCCTCCTAGAGCCACATACACAGTACCCCGACCTTACGCTCATTGGCTCCCTAAGAAGACCTGAGTTCCATGATTGGCCACCTCTGCTATATATACTGCTGTACTTCCTCAATAAAATTAGACCTGCATTATAGAACCTGGTCTCCGCAGTCATGCATGCAAGCGTCCTAGCACTTAGGGGCTCTGTCGTCCTCACCCCTGGGAGACCCCCTGCTTCAGCTATGAACATAAGGGTGCATATATCCTTTCTGATTGGTGTTTCTGGTTTCTTGGGATATATTCTAGAAGTGGGATCACTGAGTCAAATGGCAGTTGCATTTTTAGTTTTTTGAGGAAACTCCGTACTATTCTCCACAGTGGCTGCAAAAGTCTGCATTCCCACCAGCAATGCATGAGAGTTCCTTTTTCTCCGCATCCTCTCCAGCACTTGTTGTTTGTTGATTTGTTGATGATAGCCATTCTGACAGGTGTAAGATGGTACCTCATTGTTGTTTTGATTTGCATCTCTCAGATGATTAGTGACTTTGAGCATGTTATCATATGTCTCTCAGCCTTATTTATGTCTTCTTTTGAAAAATGTCTATTTAGGTCTGTTGGCCATTTTTTGATTGGGTTGTTTATCTTCCTTTTGTTAAGTTGTATGAGTTCCCTGTAAATGTTGGAGATTAAACCTTTATCAGAGATATCATTGGCAAATATATTCTCCCATGCAGTGTATTTTCTTACTGTTTTGTTGATGGTTTCTTTTGCTGTGCAGAAACTTTTTATTTTGATATAGTCCCATTTGTTTATTTTCTCTTTAGTTCCCTAGGAGCTGTATCAGTGAAGAAATTCTTTTAGCATATGTCTGTGGATTTCTCTAGTATTTTTATGGTTTCCTGTCTTATGTTTAAGTCCTTTATCCATTTTGAGTTTATTTTTGTGTATGGTGTAAGTTGGTGGTCTAGTTTCATTTTTTGCATGTGTCTAATGAAATTCCCAGCAGCATTTATTGAAGAGACTGTTTTGGCTCCATTGTACGGTCTTTCCTCCTTTGTCAAATATTAATTGAGTATAGTGGTTTGAGTCCATTTCTGGAATCTCTATTCTATTCCATTGGTCTATATGTCTGTTCTTGTGCCAGTATCAGGCAGTTTTGAGAACAGTGGCTTTGTAATTCAACTTGATATCTGGTATTGAGATCCCTCCTACTTTGTTCTTCTTTCTTAGGATTGCCACAGCTATTTGGAGCTTTTTTAAAATTTTTATTCCAGATGAATTTTTGAAGAGTTCTTTCTAAATCTGTAAAATATGCTGTTGGTATTTTAATGGAGAGTGCATTGAAGCTATAGATTGCTTTGGGTAGTATGGACATTTTGAGAATGTTGATTCTACCAATCCATGAACACAGTATGTTCTTCCATCTGCTTATGTCTTCCTCTATCTCTTTTTTCAATGTACTGTAGTTTTTCAAGTATAGGTCTTTTGCGTCCTTGGTTAAGTTTATTCCTAGGAATCTTAATTTTTTGTGTGCAATGGTCAATGGAATTGCTTTTTAAATTTCTCTTTCTGTAAGTTCACTATTGGCATATAAAAACGCCATAGATTTCTTGGCATTAATTTTGTATCCTGCTACATTACCATATTCATTTATTAGGTCTAATAATTTTTTGATGGAGTCTTTCTGGTTTTCTAAGTATAGTATCATATCATCTGCAAATAACGACACTTTTACTTCTTCTTTTCCAATTTGGATGCCTTTTATTTCTTCTTGCCTGATCACTTTGGCTAGCACTTCCAGTACTATGTTGAACAGGAGTGGTTAAAGTGGGCATCCCTGTCTTGCTCCTGTTCTTAGGGGAAATGGTTTTAGTTTTTTCCCATTGAGTATGATGTTGGCAGTGGGTTTGTCATATAAGGCTTTTATTATGTTGAGGTATGATCCCTCTATTCCCACTTTGCTGAGAGTTTTTATCAAGAAAGGGTGTTGGATTTTGTAAAATGCCTTTTCTGCATCAATCGATATGATTATGTGATTTTTGTCTCTCAATTTGTTTATGTGATGTATCACATTTATTGATTGGCGGATATTGTACCAGCCTTGCATTCCTGGAATAAATCCCACTTGGTCATGGTGTATGATCTTTCTAATGTAATGCTGGATCTGGTTTGCTAGAATTTTGTTCAGTATTTGCCATCTATGTTCATGAAGGATACTGGCCTGTAATTCTCTTTCTTTGTGGTGTCTTTATCCGGTTTTGGAATTAGGGTAATGCTGGCTTCATAGAAGGAGCTTGGAAGTGTGCCTTCCTCTTGAATTTTTTGGCATAGTCTGAGAAGGATTAGCTTTAGTTCTTCTTTGAATGTTCCGTAAAACTCCCCTGTGAAGCCATCTGGTCCAGGGCTTTTGTTTGCTGGAAGCTTTTGTATTACTGTTTCAATTTCATCAGTAATTATTGGCCTATTCAGGTTTTTTTATTTTTCCTGATTGAGTTTTGGAAGCTTGTATTTTTCTAGGAATGTGTCCATTTCATCAAGATTGTCCAGCTTCTTGGAGTAGAGTTGTTCGTAGTATTTTTTAGCAATCCTTTGTATATCGGTAGGTTCAGTTGTTATTTCACCTCTTTCATTTCTGCTTTTGTTTGTTTGGGTCCTCTCTCTTTGTTTCTTGGTGAGTCTGGTGAGAGGTTCATCAATCTGGTTAATTCTTTCAAAGAACCAGCTCTTGGTTTCCTTAATCTTTTGTATTTTTTTTTTTTGTCTCTATGTCATTTATTTCTGCTCTGATCTTTATTATTTCCTTTCTTCTGGATACTGTGGGCTTTTCTTGTTGCTCTTTTTCTAACTCTTTGAGTTGTAGGATTAGATAATTTATTATCAGTTTCTCTTGTTTTTTTGAGGTAGGCCTGTAAAGCTATGAACTTCCCTCCTCAGGACTGCTTTCATTGTGTTCCATATATTTTGGATTGTTGTGTTTTCATTGTCATTTGTTTCCAGGATGCTTTTTATTTTTTCTTTGATCTTCAATGAGTAACCCACTCATTGTTTAATAACATGCTATTTAGCTTCCAAGTGTTTGATTTTTTTCAATGTTTTTATTGTAGTTGATTTCTAGTTTTATGCCATTATGATATGAGAAGATGCTTGTTATGATTTCTATTCTCTTGAATTTGAAGAGACTTTGCCTGTGTCCTAATATATGGTCTATCTTTGAGAAGAATGTATATTCTGTAGCTTTGGAGTGAAATATTTTGAAGATGTCAACTAAGTCCATCTGATCTAGTGAGTCATTTAGGATTGCTGTTTCTTTGCTGATTTTTTGTTTAGAGGATTTATCCAGTGGTGTCAGTGGGGTATTAAAGTCCCCTACTATGACTGTACTGCTATCAGTTTCTCCCTTGATATCATCAAGAAAGTTTTGTTTATGTATTTGGGTGCTCCTATATTGGGTGCATATATGTTTACCAGAGTTATATCTTCTTATTGAATTGCTCCCTTTAGTATTATGTAGTGGCCTTCCTTATCTCTTGTTATGGCTTTTACTTTGAGGTTTATTTTGTCAGTTATAAGTATTGCAACCCCAGCTTTTTTCTCATTTCCATTTGCCTGAAAATTTTTTTCCATCCCTTCACTCTCAGCCTGTGTGAATCCTTTGTTCTGAGGTGGCAGATATATGGGTCTTATTTTCTTATCCATTCAGCTACCCTGTGTCTTTTGATTGGAGCATTTAATCCATTTACAATTACTATTATTATTGAAAAGTACTTGTTTGTGGTCATTTTTATCCTTAATGTTTGTGTTTCTTTTTGTCTTTCTGTTTCTTCTTTTTACAGGAGTCCCTTTAGCATTTTTTTGCATTGCTGGCTTGGTAGTAATAAACTCTCTTAGCCCTTTTTTTGTCTGTGAAACTTCTGATTCCACCTTCAATTTTGAATAATAGCTTTGCTGGGTATAGTATTCTTGGATTCATTTCCTTGCTTTGCATCACTTTGTATATTTCATTCCATTCCCTTCTTGCCTGCAGTGTTTCTGTTGAGAAGTCAGCTGATATTCTAATAGGAGATCCCTTGTAGGTAACTTTCTGTCCCTCTCTGGCAGCCTTTAAGATTCTTACTTTGTTGTTTGCCAATTTAATTATGATGTGTTTTGGTGTTGGTCTTTTGGGGTTCATCTTATTTGGATGGAACTCTGTGTGTTTCTTGGACTTGTGTAGTTTTTTCTTGCCAATATCAGGAAAGTTTTCTGTCATTTTTTCAAACAGGTTTTCTATTCCTTGCTTCTCCTCCTCTTCTTCTGGTACCCCTATTAAGCGAATGTTGTTTCGTTTTGTGTTGTCCCAAAGCTCCTATAGGCTCTCCTCCTGCTTTTTAAGTTTTTTTTCCAGTTGCTCCTGTGTTTGTATGTTTTGTCCTACCTTGTCTTCTAATTTGCTGATGCAGTCCTCAGCCTCTTCCAGTCTACTGTTTAAGCCTTCCATTGTGTTCTTTATTGCAGCTATGTTGTTCTTCATTTTCTCTTGGTTCCTTTTCATATTGGTGACTTTCTCATTCAGCTCCTTATTATTCTCATTGAGTTGTGTGTATTTGTCTTCCACCTGTTTGAGCATCCTTATAACCATTACTCTGAATTCTTTTTCTGATAAGTTAGTAGCCTCCATTTCATTTAAC
This sequence comes from Murina feae, assembly GCA_004026665.1. Classification (NCBI taxonomy): domain Eukaryota; kingdom Metazoa; phylum Chordata; class Mammalia; order Chiroptera; family Vespertilionidae; genus Murina; species Murina feae. Next base: position 17,675 of record PVJC01008791.1, on the reverse strand, counting down.
TCCCTTTCTGGTGATTCCTCTTTTTCTTTCCTTTGTGGATTGCTTTTTTGTCTTCCCATGTTTTGCTGTAATGTTTTTATTGTAGCTCTGATTGCTTTGCTACCCAGTTTCTTTTGGGTATGGTGCTACTGGTGTGACCTCTCAGGTCTTCTGGGTTTGGTAGTCTAGTGCAGCTCCCTACTTGAGCTATTTGGGTTCTCTTGATGTAGGTCTGCGAGCTGGAAAGGCACAACTGAGGTGGCTAGAAGGCAGCAGCCGTGGAGGGGCTGTCCCAATTTTTGCTGTCTTTTGCCATTGGTTGAAATCACGTGTGCCCAGAGGGGACTCACAGTGGCACCCAGGAACTGTCTGTTGGGGTGGTGGGGCACAGGAGGCCAGCGTTCTAGAAGGGCGTGACTGTGGTGTCTAGAGTTCTGTAGTTGTGAAGTGGGCAGAAAATCACACCCAGCTGGGGCTCTCAGTGTCTCCCAAGAGAATTCTGTGGAGCCGCAAGCCTGGGTGATGTGTGCGCAGATACGCGCGAATGCAATGAGTTGGGGCCCACAGTGACTCCCCAGAGAAGTCCATGGTGCCACGCGCCTGGGTGCCCTGTGCATAGATATGTATGAGTGCGGTGAGCTGGGAGCTGGAGACACGCGAATGCGAGGTCAGAGGTTTGCCACTGGGGAGGGGGAGGCTGCACTTGCTGCTGCAGGCACTGTGCTCCATTGGCGGTGGAGATCCCGGGGTCTGTGAGTCTGCGGGTGGGGCAGCAGGATTTTTGCTGGAGTGGCTGCTGGGTCGCACAGGCAGTGTCCCAGGCCTGTCTGGGTGGTGGTACTGATGAGTTCCTAGCAGAGGCCGCTCTCCCCTTCAAGATGGCGTGGAATCCGTGCCCGAGTCCCACAGTCCGGGTAGTGTTCGCAGCAGTGGCAGTCTCTCCCTGTGCCAGAGAGCCTAGTCTGCCAGCTTCTGCTGGATTTAACTGTCCCTCACTTGCTCACACACACACCACACACCTCCACACACTCTCCTTTCATCCCTTTACTCACTCACATAAGCAGTAGAATGTAGTGGGAAAAGCACTCACTCTGGTATCATATCTGGACTCAGACACCAGCCTCACCATATTTTAGCTACATAACCTCTCTGCTGTTCAATTTTCTTACTTGAGAAATGGTCCAAATGGTCCTTATCTCATCAAGTTGAGGATGTACATTAAATTAGATTATTTGTAAAAGATGTCTAGCATAGCCTGTGGCCCAGATTAGATACTCAGTATATGCTAGTATACATATTCTGTGATATGGTCTTCTAATAGCTATACACCAGCATACTCTTAGCTTGAATAGGGAACATAAACATTCTAGTTACTGATATGTATTTTCTTCCACTGAAAATTAAGAAATTGTTATTTTTTGTCAATATGCCAAACTCTTATAAATTGAGATAGCCTTTCAGAGCCAACTTAATTCTGAATACACTGACAAGACAGAGAACCTCTCCAGGCAGGAAATCCACATCTTCCTATTGCTTATTTCTGGCTTCAATAAGAACTAAGATACTCATCCATAGGTAGGAGGTGTTTTGTCAGACTTGCTCATCAATATGCATTTTTTCTTGTTTAATAATATGAATCCCCAGTCTTAGATGGATACATGGCTGTCAAATTAGAGATTACATTTCCAAGCACACTTTGCATATTGTTATAACCATGTGACTAATTCTGGCCAATAAGATGTGAGTAAAATGCTTTTCTCCCACTTCTGGATTGAGCTTCTGGAAACTTGGATGTGCTTCTCTGGCCTTTTTTTCCTCTACCTGTTGGCTAGAGCAGTCATGTTGAACCCAAGGAAGCTACATGTTAAAGGTGGCAGAGCCAGCAAATTAGCTTTGGACTTGTTTAGTGGACCATCATCTGGAACATTATTTAAGTAAAAAAAAGAAACACATACCTTGTTTAATCCTATATTTTGAGATATCTTTTTTATTGCAGCTTAGCCTTTATCCTAACTCAAACCTGAGGATGTGGTAAGATTGAAGGAGATAACATATGGAAGCACCCAGCTCAGGGCCCAGGACAAGGTAGCCACACAGTAAAAATGGTGTTGACTTTTAATCTTTAAAATTTGACAACTGAATAACTTTTATTGCATGACAAAAATATACAAATTATGTGATAAGAATGATGTAGACTTCAAAAAGGAGTAGACTATGCACTCTCTTTCAAGGAACTCATGTCCTAATAGGAGAATTGTACTCTGTATTCCTGCTTCAAACCCTTTTATAAGGATAACATTACCAGCAATCCTGATGGAAGTCCAATCATTGTTGCAAGTGTCAAAACAGCGGGGACTTTGAAAAAGGCTCTCTGCTATTCTCTCCCACTCCCCTAATTTTGAGGTTTTTCCCTAACAAAAAAGCAGCCTTGTCCCAAGTTGGGCTCCTTCCACTTAAAAATAACACCTCACAGTCATAATATATACTTCCTTGTGGCATATTAACAAATTGTGTTGACATGTGCTTCAGAGAGAGTACTTAAGCTTTGCCTGCCACTTATGCCTTGTGGAAAACCAGTTTATCAAACTGATGGGGAGTATTACACATTAAAAATAGATAGATTTTATTTGGGAGGAGGGAAGTGAGAGGAGGGCTAGGTCTAGGAGAGTGTTCAGAAATTGCAGGGGTAAAAGTGACTAGCATTAATGCCAAGAAGCACAAGCAACTGTTCTTGTTCATTTATTGAGGAAAAGCCTAAAGAACTTGCTCCAAGCCGGGCCACACAGAACAAGAGGGCCTTCTGTATACTCCAGTCAGAAAGGTGAGCCCATCCCTGGTCCTCCATCCCTAGGAAGATACACAGCAGCCCTTGCATCTGATCAAGGTGAGGGTTCTATTAGGTCAGATATTTTGCACAATAGAATCACCTGGGGAGCTTTTACAAATGCTGATGCTCAGGCTGCACCTCTGTACAATTAACTTCTGGGGGTGAGACTCAGGTATCAGAATCTTTCAAAGCTCCCAAAGTGATTCCAACATGACGCAAAGGTTAAGAACCTCTGTGTTAGATCTTTCAAGCTCCCATTCTCCAGACCTTTCCCAAAAGGTCCAGAGACTGGTTAGTGGCTCACTGTGTATCCAGGAGCAAGTAACTAGAACAGTTCAACCCTAGTATCTTCCTGGAATTTCATTATAGGTTTGGTGACCTAAAGCTGAATTTCTCAGATGCACAATTTCTTAGCAGGAACAAGCCTCAGACCAGGCTGCTGCAAATTGTATACAGGTTGTGCACAATACAAGGACACTTGGCAAAGGGGAAGAAGGGGCTGAAATTACAGCCTAAACTTTGCTCACCAAGTTGTCATTCTGGCCTTGGACTTGGTCCAACTAAAGCAGTGGTTCTCAACCTTCCTAATGCTGTGACCCTTTAATACAGTTCCTCATGTTGTGGTGACCCTCAACCATAAAATTATTTTCATTGCTACTTCATACCTATAATTTTGCTACTGTTATGAATCGTAATGTAAATATCTGATATGCAGGATGTATTTAGGTGACCCCTGTGAAAGGGTCATTCGATCCACAGGTTGAGAACCACTGAGCTAAAGGGAAAGAGATGCCTGTTCCTAATTTTCAGAAAGAAGCAGAAGGGTTAATAGTGTCTCTGGTTCAGAGTCAGGTCTGCCTGAGAGAGGTAAAGGGAGACTCAGGAACCATCTGTAATTGAATTACTTGAGATCTTATTAAAATACAAGTTTCTGGGCTCCGATTCTAGACCTAACAAATCTGGTCTCTGGGGACAGGGCCTAGAAATCTGTATTTTAACAATATCCCATGTGGTTTCCATCAAGCGGAAGTTCAATGACCACTGGCCTAGGGAATGGGATGATCTTTTAATAGCAATAAACTGAAGCCCGGCCGGTGTTGCTCAGTGGTTAAGCATAGGCCCATGAATCAGGAGATCATAGTTCAATTCCTTTTCAGGGCACATGCCCTGGATTGCAGGCTTGATTCCCAATAGGAGCCATGCAGGAGGCAGCTGATCAATGATTCACTCTCATCATTGAGGTTTCTATCTCTCTCTCTCTCTCTGAAATTAAATAAATAAATAAGTAAATAAATAAATAAATAAATAAATAAATAAATAAAGCACCTCCTACATGTCAGGTCCATGCTACCTTTCAGGGATATAAGAGCAAATAAGATCCCACTCCTCCCTCACACATCCTGAGCTAGTGAGAGACACAGACAAAACTTTTGTGTCCCAGATGCCCAAGCCATGACTCTGCTGGGGTTCCGATAGGTCTGGCTCATTTAGAGAACCAATGAGCAACCCCAGAGATCTCTACAGGAGGGCCTGAAGCTCCTCCCAAGAGAGGAGTCATCTCAGGGAAGTAGGAGCCAGGCACCACAAGCCCAACCCACTAACAAAGCCTTCATTGTCAGGAAGGAGAAATGATTTGGGGGACAGCCTGGTATCTGACACATGTTTATTTGTGAGCCAAAGGCTCAACCCCTATTTATGTCCTGTCTTTATATATCTGAATCCCAGGGAAGCTGGGGGAGTGTGCACTAAAACTGAAAGAGCTGTTTCCCTGTAACCCATATAAGCTATTTGGGCAGAAGGAATGTGACTTTGGTACCCCACTCACGAGTATACATGCAAAGGGAGAGGCATTCTTTGCCAATGCACAGAACAACAGCTCACAGTTTTGGCATCTTCTGGGCTCTTTATCAGCTGCAGGGGTGCCTGTGGTGCCTGGTGGGCACAGCTGTGCTCAAGAGAGAGGACACTGAAGACAGGTGCTAGGGCAGCAAACGAGGGATGACCTGTAGGCACCAGGTGGAGACTAGCTAGACTTGCTTGTGAACACATGAAGACACTCTAGGAAATGTCCACAGATAGCTGGGGAGCATTTGGGGGTAGCTAGGATCAGATATTAGTGGCAACCAGTGGTTGACCTTCAGTGCGTGAGAGGGGGCTGGTGGCAGGAGCCCTAAAAAGATGGGTAAAAGACCCAGAAGATTTGATTTGGCTTCTTTTCATTCGTCATCTTTGCTGCAGAAAGAACTTGGTGCCTAGTTGGAGTAACTTCTGATTTGTAGCTCAGATCAAGCACTTGGAGAGGCCCTGAGGCATGAGCACTGGGATGGGGCAGGATGCTGAGAGGAAAGGACCCTAGAGTTCTGAGGCGGAAGAGGTGAGGGTCATTTCTTTTGCTCAGGGGAAAGTCCAGCATATTCTGATCTCTGCCCATCTTTCCCCACTCATCTCACGTCACCCTGGCCCTTACTCTCTCTGCTCCAGCCATGTAGAACTTCTCTGTTTATTCTAAAGCACTTTAGCTTTCTGTTTTTTAAATATGCTGTTTTGGATGTTTTAAATGCTCCTGCACCTTTCCCCTGGCCAACTCCTACTAATCTTTCAGATTGCAGCCAAAATGTCGCTCACTAGGTTGGACCTTTCTAGTGGACCAGGATAGTTATAGAAGACATTAAATGCAGTTCATAAGCTCAAATGGGGACTCAAATGTAACTTTTTTGGGGTGATGAAAACCGAATCTCAGTTTTAATTTGGGCTCAAGCATAACTTGGACTTGGATAAAATTCCAGGCATCTGGTCACTAGTCATCTGTTTACCCAGGAATCTATCTACTGAGATGTCTGTATCATCAATCAGAGTGCTCTTGGATGCTTCAATGATAAGTTTGGGGCATGAGGATCTTTTCAAGACTCTCTGATCCCATGCACCTGGAACCAACACCACTGATATGCAATCATTTTCCTCCTTTTTCTCTTGCTCCCATTATGGAGGAATCATATTTTGATCCAGGGAAAATTGCTCTCATCTCAAACCTTACTCTGTTTAGTGGTTGTTGGTTTCTTTCCTAAAATTTTATTATTTTCACGGATACAGAAATAATAAAATGAGCATCCTTATAAACTACTAGATTAAAAATTGTTAAGATTTTCCATCATTGTTTCCTCACCTCTAAGTCTTTTTAAAATAAGGACATGCATCTATATAACCACAACACTATGACCTCATCTAACAAAACTAGAAGCCCGGTGCACAAAATTCATGCACTCTGGCGGGGGGGGGGGAGGTAAAGGGGGTCCCTCAGCACGGCCTGTGCCCTTGCACAGTCTGGGAACCCTAGGGAGATGTCCGACTGATGGCTTAGCCCCGTCAGACATTCTTAGTGCTGCCACAGAGGTGGGAGAGGCTCCTACCACTGTCACTGTGCTTACCAGCAGTGAGCCCAGCTTCTGGCTGAGCAGTGCTTCCTCTGTGGGAGCACACTGACCATCAGGGGAAGCTCCTGCATTGAGCATCTGCCCCCTGGTGGTCAGTGCACATCATAGCAACCGGTCATTCTGCCATTCGGTCAATTTGCATATTAGCCTTTTATTATGTAGAATTCTTTAATTTCCACAAAGTTATCTAATATCTAGTTCACATTCAAATCCCCTAAATGTTCCATTCCAATATTTTTTTTGCTTAAAAATAAAAACCAGGATCTAATTAAGCATCACACATTGCATTATCTCTTTATATTCTTCTAGCCTATTTTAATCTAGAATATCTCCTCCACTTTTTTATGTCATTATTGTTGTCACTTCATGGTGTTGACATTTTTGAAGAATTCATGTCAGTTTTCCTAAAGGATTCAGGTTTTGGAAACAAAAGCCAGAGAACTCTGCTCCAAACTTTCTCTGAGGCAAAAAGTTTAACCAACCCCATTCTGCTTTACTCAGGATTGAGGGTTTTCTCTGACTGGAAAAGTTTAGTGCCAAAATCAGGAAAGACCTGGACAAACCAGGAAGAATTAGTTACCCTCAGGAAAGGAGGCACAGAATTGGATATTTGTTTGAGTGGTTGCCAGGCACAGGATAAACCCTAAAAAATGATAATCACCTAATATTAAATATTGATAGATGCACTTGATTGATAGATGCTTTCTAGCATCTTGTGGTATTCCTGTTGCAACACTCATCATATTTTTTATTCTGATTATTGTCTACATTTCCCAATAGATAGTGCCATGAAGCATGTATGTCTTTCTTATTACCCTAATCCCACTGTATCTCCATAGTCCTTCTATATATAGTGTTTGTTAAATATTTATTGAATGAAGAAATAATTAAATAATGTCAAGGTATTTCAGAATTGAATGTATAAAGTAGAATTCATTTTCTGAATGCCTAGCTAAAAAAAAAAATTGAAGCAGTAAGACTGCAGCCCTGGTTGGTACTCTCCATACCTCTAATCAATGAATATTAATAGATTATGTGGCCTGCATGGAAATCTTAAGGCATTCTGTACAACTGTCTTGGCCATCCAGGTGAGACTCTGGAAGTTTAAGTAACCTTCAAGATCAAATTTAGACCTTAACTTCTAAGTCCTCAGAGGTTTCATGCAACAGGGAATAGATAAGGGTAAGGGGAATCTGGGAATCTGGAGACATTTAATCTATTGGCTAAGCAGCACTGGCCCATATACCAGAGTCCTAAGAAAAATCAATCACACTGTAATAAAATTCAATTAAATCAAATAGCAATCAAAATAATAATCTTATAGTATTTTAAATTTAAATCATAATTAAATTACTATTAAAATAATAATTCTACCTCTACCATTCTTTAGATTTGAACCCCTCAGGGCCATTAAATATTTGGCCTGAATGTGGAGAAGCCAAGAAGGAGGGGCTGGAGTGGGGAAGCAATTGAAATATGGTGTAATTCTGGACATGGCCTGAATTCAGGTTGGCTCAAGGTCAAGTCTGGCCCTTGGGAATTCTTCTGGACTGGGGATTTGGTGACAGACTTGAAGTTGCAATGAGTACCTGGTTGTAGATAGTTTAACTGGAGGCTGGTCTGGGCTGGAGTCTTGAAGGGCCCCCTGCCCAGGACTGACAGGGTCTCAATGGAAGACATCACATCTCAATGCTCTCTGTTCTTCTCTCCCTCTCTGGAGGAAGACCTGGTTGGGACCCAGGCTGAGTAAAAGAAGGCTGGCTTTGTGGTAGGAACACTTAGTTCAGATGCTCACCAAAGAAAGAGGTGTCAGGGTCACTACAAAATATCAAAGAAAGACTTGATACAGAAGAGCATTTAGAAAAGAAAATAACTTCTTAACTGAGAAGAAATTTTGAAATATAATATGAGATTTTTAAAAACATATTTTATTGATTTTTTACAGAGAGGAAGGGAGAGAGATAGAGAGTTAGAAACATCGATGAGAGAGAAACATCGATTAGCTGCCTCCTGCACATCTCCTACTGGGAATGTGCCCGCAACCAAGGTACATGCCCTTGACTGGAATTGAACCTGGGACCCTTGAGTCCACAGGCCGACGCTCCATCCACTGGGTTAGGGCGAGATTTTTTTTTTTAATCCTGAACATCAACAGAGTACTTTTTATGGGTCCCTCACACTAGGGTGGGGACTGAGGTACTGAGAAGACACTAAAGTATTTTAAAGAAGATAAAAAGAATGACCATGAAGCAATTACTGTTTACTATGCACATGATCTCATTTCATCCTTGCACCAGTCCCAATGAAGTGTTGTTTGGGGAAAGTGAGGTTTAGCAAAATTAAGTGACTTGCTAAAAGTTATATAGCTGGGATGTGGCAGAACATGAACATTTATATTTGTGCTGTCTGACTAGAAATCTATACCTTTCCCACTATACCACGCTGCATTCTTCTGGAGATAGAATGGAACGAAGGCCTAAACAGACTCAGAAGTGGGAGAATTATTAAATCCAGGTGAAGGACACAGTCATTGCTGTCATGCTATTCCAAGAGCCCTGGAGAGATATTTTTGCTTTCCAATGTTATCTCCCACACCTACCACAGTCCTGGCATGCATTGCTTTGAGATGAATATTGGGGCCATGCCTCTCAGAGCCATTCTAAATGGGGTGAGTGCCTCTGTACTCTTCTTCTCTGTCACCTCCATTATAATACATTCCAGATGTCCCAGCAGCTTCATTTCTCAGTATTAGCTGTGAACTTCAGAGCATTGTGTTTGCCTGTCTCTTTGGCTTGATTGTCTTTTGTTCTTGGGGGAGGGGAAAGGTTCGAGGATAGCCTGGAGGGTGGCCAGATTTTGCATTTTGCAATCTCCAGCCACAGCTGCTAAAGAAAACTTATATTGTGTTTTATTCAGTGGGGAAAACAAGTTTTGCTTTGCACTCTTGTGTAACCATGACACATCTTGAGTAACTTAGCTTAACACTTCCCTCCAGTGTCACATTTGGACTAAATGACATAGAAAAATGTTCACCTTGACCATCACATACATTTGGATGTATACCCTGCTGGAAGTCATGTAGCAATTACAGGCAGGGCCCACTGCCTTTATCCCACATCCCATTATTCCTTGTAAATGGTCAGGGTCCAGAAAATGATATTTGGGCACTCAAAATGGAAACACTGGATGGCTTCATAATGACTCCCCAATGCTTTCATCTGAAGGATCTCAAACTTGAACAAATGTAAGGAGCACCTGGGAGATTTATTCAAACTCATACTGGATGCTCGGCCAGCGTGCTCAGTGGTTGACCATCAGGAGGTCACAGTTTGATCCCTGGTTATGGCACATGTCCTGGGGGTGGGCTCAATCCTCAGTAGGGGGCAGCCAGTCAATGTTTCTCTTTCACCATTGATGTTTCTATTTCTCTTTCCCTCTCCCTACCTCTCTGAAATCAATAAAAATGTATTTTAAAAAAATTCAGACTTGCCTAATCCCCAGAGTTTCTGATTCAGGAGGTCTAGGGTAAAGCACAAAAATTTGCATTTCTAGTAAGTTCCTAGGTGATGCTAATGCAACTGTTAGGGCGTTGGTTATAAAGGGACATATTTTGAAAAATCTCAGCTTTAAACTTTGGTCAACTAAAGTGAAGAACTGAATACAGTACATGGGATTGGAAAAAACAGTACAGAGCTGTATACAGTAGCAATGTTCCGTGTTACGCTTTGTTTTGTTTTCCTAACTAGCCAAGGATTGATGCTGAAATGAGATGGCTACATTTAATCATTACTGATGGAAGGATGCTTTGGTACAAGCTTTCTAAAAAACTAATTGGTAGTAAATAAGTATTTATAGACCTTGATCCCACCATCTAAGTATCCCCCTAAAGAAATAATAAGAAATATACACAAAGATTAAGGTACAGAAATATTTATTGCAGCTTTATTTAAAATGGTAGACACTTGGAAATCACATAAGTAGCCAATAGCTCATCCTATATAATAAAGAGGTAATATGCAAATTGACCAGCACACACCCTCATATGATCAAAGATGACTGCCACAAGATGACTGGCAGGGGCAGGCAGTTGTAGGCAATCAGGCCATCAGGGAAGAGCAGTTGGGAGGGACTGGGTCTGCAGGGGAGGACAGCTGGGGGTGACCAGACCTACAGGGGAGGACAGTTGGGAGTGACCAGGCCTGCAGGGGAGGGCAGTTAGGGGTGACCAGGCTGGTAGGGGAGGGTAGTTAGGGGCAATTGGGTTGGCATGGGAGGGCAGTTGGGAGCAACCAGGCTGGCAAGAGAGGGCAGTTAAGGGTGACTGGGCCAGCAGGGGAGGGCAGTTGGGGGAGACCAGGCTGGCAGGGGAAGACAGTTAGGGGTGACCAGGCCAGCAGGGGAGGGCAGTTAGGGGCAATCAGGCTGGCAGGTGAGCAGTTAGGTATCAATATGGCTGGCAGGGGAGTGTCTAGGGGGTGATCAGGCTGGCAGGTAGAAGCTGTTAGGGGCAATCAGGCAGGCAGGCAGGCAAGTGGATGGGAGCCAGCAGTCCTGGATTGTGAGAGGGATGTCTCAGATTGGAGAGAGTGCAGGTTGGGCTGAGGGACATACACCCCCCTCCCTGCACAAATTTCATGCACTGGGCCTCTAGTAAATTATAATAATATTCATACAATGAAATACTATGCCACCATCAAAGTACTTGGTACTGTAGACAGTCCATCACAGCATCAGGGAGTCTCCCCTATTGACCAAGATGGCTCAGGGGGAAATTCTTACACTGAGTGTGCCAAAAGCTAGAAAGGCGAATGAGCAGAGCTGAAGCACAAACTACAAAGATAACTGACCCCAATACCATAAAGATAGCAAGATAATTTGATAGAAAAAAAGTACCTTCCTTTCTATCCCTGTAAGAACCATGGCTTGAGTAGGAAGGGGAGATCATCTTTGAGATGAGAGTCCACCATTCTCCCAGATCACAGTACCTGAATAAAATCTCTTTCCTTTGCACACGCACCTAGACTTATGAGTCTGGCTTTCCTTGAGGGAGGTAGCCAAACCTGCATTTTTCAGTTACAGTTTTTGGCAACTCTGAAGAGATAGCATGGGCCTCAGTAAGTCTCTGAGGACTTGGGCTGGGGTCCCAGCTACCTGTGGCAGGCCAACCCCTGAACAAGACTGTGGGGATTTCCCACCAGCTACTGAGAGCTTTTCTTTGGGAATATCCCTGCACTCCTTCTCAAGGCATCAGCCACCAGAAACACTTGGCTGATGAAAAGAAAGGGGTTCTGGGGAACAGATGGACTCCAACACTGGGTTAGTCGAACTGATGTGCAAATTGGGGGTCCTCTATTTCTATTGCCTGGGCTTCATAACACTTGAGTCCAGTTAGGACCATTCACCATACCAGTTGGTAAGCTATCCCTACCACTTGGGCTTCGTTCCATTTGAGTCTAGTAAGAACCACTTGCTGTGTTGGGTGGTAGGAGATAAGACCCTGGGAGTTGCCTGTGTGCACTTGTTTGGACTCACAGAATTAGGAATCCAAGTTCTGTTGATATGTTCCCACTTTCTCTGGGATCTTGCAATGGTTATGGTTTGGATTTGTACTTTAGTGCCACAAGAGCTTATTTTGTTTCAATGCCTGAAGAGGTCCCCCTGGGCTGAATTTTAGCGGATTGGTTGATGTACAGCTGTGATTCAATGACTAAGAAAGAATTGGTTTTCTATTGTAAAACTGGTTGGCCTCTGTATACTTTAGACTATAGAGAGGGAGGGATGGCCCCTAAATGGTCCCCCCAATTACTATACCATCATACAACTGAAATTGTTTTGCCAGTCATCAGGAAAATGGGACAAAATCTGTTATGTCCAGGCGTTTATATCTTTATATAATAAGGGTTTGGAAAAGAAAAGGAACAACCTCATGATGCAGAGAGAGAGGGGAATTGGCTTCAAAACTCCTCCCTGATAGTAAGACGCAAGAAGAAAAGGAAAATGAGGAGATGAGTCTCCTTAATGTCCTGAATCCAGAGGACTCAGGATCATCCACAGGAAGATTTCCCCACCACCACCCCTGCTGTCACATACCCCTGCTAATGGGCCCAGACATACAACAGCCCCCACTCCTGTATGATTAAGGAATGGTCTCCTCCTTTAAGACCTAGCAGGGCACCCAACTTGGCCAGAAAGTATCCCTATCCAGAGCAAGACAATTCCCTTTGAGACAAAACCTTATAGGTGAAATAAACCAGGAAGGCCAGCCTGCTGGCTACTATTGGCCCATATTCCATTTTCCATTTCATATTTACTGAATTGGAAGAATTTTAACCCCTCACATTAGGGAGGACCCCAAGAAAATAGCAGATCTTATCATCTCAATTTTTGCCACTTGCCATCCAAACTGGGCAGACGACAAGAGAAAGGTGGCTAGTTATATAATACTGGTTGGAGCGTCTGCCCCCAGTGGTCAGTGCACATTATAGCAAGCAGTTGAGTGGCCTTAGCATATTATTAGCATATTACACTTTGATTGGTTGAATGGATGACTGGATGACTGGACACTTGGCATATTAGGCTTTTATTATACATGAAGGCTAATGAAGAAGTTCATCCTCTCCATCAAGAGAATCCCAACAGGGACCTCCAACCCAGCTGGGGCAATTCCCTTGGCAGAGCTCAACTGGGACCCAAATAGCGGGGACCTAGCCTTCCTAGAACATTATAAAAAGTGCATATAGGAAAGGCTTAAGAAAGGGTGTCTAAACAAAAGAGCTGAATATGATACAAATCAATCAACAGAAATAAAGCCAAGATCTTTCTAAATTTTTAGAAAGAATCAGGCCTTTTGAAAGCATATAGATGCTGACCCACAGGCACCAGAAAATGTGTGGATGGTAAACATGATTTTTATTGGGCAAAGTACCATGGATATCAGAAGAAAGCTCTAATATTTAGACAGGGCATTGGGAATGAATTCCTCCTAGCTTGTGGACATGAAGTTTACCATGCCAAAGAAATTAAAGCAGACTGCCATTTTCTTAGAAACAGTGCAGGGAAACCAGAAGGAAAGGTGGAACCTGAAAGGAAAAGGGAAAGACCCACTAGGTGCCAATCTATGTACCTATTGAAAAGAGAAAGGCCATTGGAGAAAAGACTGCCTAGAACTCAAAAATAAAAATAAAAAGGATAGAAACTCTCTCCGAAAAATGTTAGAAAGGAATGATGAATCTGGTAATGAGAAAGGAGGTCCAGGAACACCCCTAGACACATCCTGGCCTATTGGTATTTCCCCACAGGAGCCCAGGGTACAATCAACCATGAGGAACGAGCTAATTGACTGCCTCATAGATATGGGAGCTACAAAACTAAGAAAAGTTTAGCTACAGGTATAGTTACTGGAGTGATCAGACAATTACAAAAACAGATGTTCCTTCAACCTTTAGAATGCCAGCTTGGGAATCAAAAACTTACACATAGTTTCCTCTATTGTCAGACTGCCCATTTCATTGTTGGACCAAGATTTATTTTGTAAATTGCATGCACATATAACTTTTGCCCTGGGAAGCATCGATTTTGTTTATGAGTCCTGCTGGAACATGCTCTCCAGTCAGGTGCTCCCAACTTACTAGGAGAGACACGGAGATTAATTCTTCTTACCTGAGATTTGTGACCAGGTTGATTGAGCTGTTTAGGCTGAAGGAAACCTAGGTAGACAGTTAACATCCAACCTGTAAACATTAACCTAAAAGATGAGGCAAAACTTACAAGATAGAAGAAAAAATATCCCTTTAAGAATGAAGAATTAGAAGGAATTCAACCAGTCTATAGAAATTCTTAAAATCAGGATTAATTCAGGCCTATGCCTCACTCTGATGAACATTGGTTTGTACAGGACCTTAGGACCATAGATGACATTGTCCAGGATATTCTTCCTATGGTGCCCATGCCTTACACTTTGTTGACCATGGTGCTCAGGGATAGCAAATGATTCTCAGTCCTAGATTTGAAGGATGCTTTTTCCTTCATCCCAATAGATGAACAGGTTAAACTATTATTATTGTTTTAAAAATATTTATTATCAAAAGTATTATATATGTCCCTCTTTTCTCCCCATTAACCTCATCCAGCTCTCCCCCACCCCCGCCCCAGATCTTCATCGCCCTATTGTTTGTGTCCAAGGGTTATGCATATATGTATACAATCTCTTTGGTTGATTATCTCCCACCCACCCATCCTCCCCTGCCTTCCCTCTAAGATTATTTAAAAAACATATTTTTATTGATTTCAGAGAGGAAAAAAGAGGGTGAGAGAGATAGAAACATCAATGATGAGAGAGAATCATTGGTTGGCTGCCACCTTCACACCTCCCAGTGAGGATTGAGCCTGCAACGTAGGCATGTGCTCTCACCAGGTATTCAACCATGACCTCCTGGTTCATAGGTCAATGCTCAACCACTAACCAGGCCAGTTGGGCTTTAACTATTATTTGCCTTTGAATGGAAGGAACTAAAGCAGTGCACCAATACTGTTAGACTATGTTGTCACAATGATTTAAGAATTCCCTGACCATATTTGGGGAATTAGCTAAAGATTTTAAGGAATTTTAAGTTGAAATAAGGAATTCTTCTACAACATGGAGACAACTTACTAATAGCTAACAATATTTACAAAGACTGTTTGCTCAACACCATCACAGTCCTAAATCATTTGGCAAACAGAGGATATAAAGTATCACTTCATAAGGCCAAGATTTGCAAACAGGAGATGATATACTTGCGATTTCAACTGAAACAGGGCACTAGGAACTTGATGGCTGATCAAAAACAAACCATTGCTATGATAAACTTCCCAAAGAACTGGAGGCAACTTCATGGGTTCTTAAGGATTACAAAATTTTGCCAAATTTGAATTTCAAATTTTCGACATGCATCTTGGAGACCCCAATCTATGGGGAAGACTGAGAAAATGAACCACATAATAAAGAAGATCCTGGCAAAAATACTCCAGAAAACACATTTGAAAGGGACCAGGCACTATCTATTGCCTTGTTCCACATTAGGGTATCACCCCAAAGTGGGCTTAAATTAACACATTTTCTCATTGCAGATCTATCTGCCCATCTGATGAGCCTTGCACCATTCCAGCTAGAAGACTGAGTTTTACTAAAGACCTAGAAGATTCAAGGTCCCGAACAGCAGTTAGCCATGCAATGGACCTGTCCCTATGATGTCCTGCTGATAACACACTCTTCCCTAACGCTTATGGAAATTAAGCCTTGGATCCACCACACACAGATAAACTGGGTGACACCTGAGAAAGACTCATGTCTTGCTGCTGCTGTTGATACTGAAAGGAAAAGCTGGACCTTCACTTCCGAAAGCTATGTAAAACTCCTTCTTTGGAAAGGAACAGCACCTCCCAAAGCCAAATGACAATGTTATTTTTCATATTATTACTTTTTGACAATTGCCCACACTTGGACTGATAATGCCTTTGTCCACAGAAACCTAGCAGCCATTTCTGCACAGGGGTCTCTCAAGCAAACTGAACTCTGTGGAGAGGCCTCTATGCTAAACTGCCTGCCTACAATGTTTCTGCCATGGAAGCCAGACCAAGGTTTCCTGGAATCCTATTTCAACCAATAGAATTGAGGCTTTCCCCATCCAATCAGAGCTGCACAGCTCTGACCAATCAGAGAGGCTCTATTCTGATCAATCAGGACAGTGCCTTTGGATCAATCAAACTATGAGGATTGGCCAATCAGAAACTAAGAACAGGGACTTCTCTGCATATAAGCCAGCCACCTTCTGACTCAGAGAATGCACTTTACTTTTCTATTGAACAATAAAGTCTTTCTCTCCCTAACTGAGCTGCAACAGTGAAGATATCCTACAAGAGCAAGTCAGCACTGAGTGGAGCAGAGCAAAGTATACCATCGCTTGAGAGAGATCTGGCCCCAGAGCGGTTCTACAGCTGTGCTGTTTTCAGAGCCACACTATAGCAATGGTGAGCTGTTTGCATTGAATACAGTTTCCTTCTTCACAGTGCCCCAAATTGGGGATTCCTTTGGCATTGAATTGGTGCCAACAACCATAGGGTGACAATACTTATATAGAATATCAAGCAAATTATATATATAGCTAATCTAATAAAAGAGAAACATGCAAATTGACTGCACCTCCACCATGCCCTAAGCCAAGCCCACCAGCCAATCAGAGTGACTATATGCAAATTAACCCAACCAAGATGGCAGCCAGTAGCCACAGAGCTGGAGCAAGTAGGAGGCTTGGTTGCCCCAGTGATGGAGGAAGCCAAACTTCCTGCCTGCCTTGGCCAGCTGTGGCCTCCACTCAAGGCAACAAAGTTTCAATTATATAAGATAAATAAACCCCAAATACCTGCTTCCAGCCAGCCTTGCTGGGAGCTTGGGTTGCTGGAGGCAATGGCCAGCCTGCAAACAGCCATCAACCCCTCACCCAGGATGGCCACACCCTCATGGGGTGAGGGTCCCTCCCAAGGTGATTGGCCAGCCTGCAAACAGCCATCAGCCCCTCACCCAGGCTGGCCAGGCACTCCATTGGGGACCCCCACCCTGAAGGGGGTGTGGCCAGTCTGAAAACGGCCCTCAGCCCCTCACCTAGGCTGGCCAGGCACCCCAGTGGGACCCCCACCCTGATCTGGAACACCTTTCAGGGCAAACTAGCTGGCCCCCACCCATGCACCAGGCTTCTATCCTATATAATAAAAGGGTAATATGCAAATTGACCCTAACAGCAGAACCACTGGGAATGACTGGTTACTATGACACACACTTACCACCAGGGAGGAGATGCTCAATGCAGAAACTGCCCCCTGGTGGTCAGTGCACTCCACAGGGGGAGCTCTGCTCAGCCACAAGCCAGGCTGATGGCTCCCAGTACAGTGGTGGTGGTGGGAGCTTCTCCCACCTCCTCAGCAGTGCTAAGGATGTCCGACTACAGGTTAGGCCTGCTTCCTGCTGGCAAGTGGACATCCCCCAAGGGCTCTTGAGCTGCCAGAGGGATGTATGACTGCCAGCTTAGGCCCAATCATCCAGGGAGCAGGCTTAAGCCAGCAGGTGGACATCCCCCGAGGGGTCCCAGACTGCGAGAGGGCACAGGCTGGGTTGAGGGACCTCTCTGAGTGCACAAATTTTTGTGCACTGGGCCTCTAGTACTGCTATAAACAGCATATTATCTAAGGAAACACTGAAATATTAACAGTGATGAATTCTGGATGGTATTACATTTATATTATAGACTAGGGGCCCGGTGCACAAAAATTTGTGCACTCGGGGTGCAGGGAGTCCCTCAGCCCGGCCTGTGCCCTCTCACAGTCTGGGACCCCTCAGTGGATGTCCTATGATGGCCCCAGTCTGCCAGGCGCCTTTTGTGTGTGTGTGTGTGTGTGTGTGTGTG
>PVJC01008790.1:0-47503 GCA_004026665.1 Murina feae | reverse complement strand
GAGTCTGAGAGATCAACATAGAGGGGGTGCCTGCTCCAAGCCTCCACGGTGTGCCTGGGGGCAGGCCCCCAGCAGGTAGACACACACAGGAGGACTGCTCCGAGCCTCAGATGCAGCTGGGGGCAGGTCCCCAGTGGTGACACACACACATACACACACACACACAAAAGGCGCCTGGCAGACTGGGGCCATCATAGGATATCCACTGAGGGGTCCCAGACTGCGAGAGGGCACAGGCCGGGCTGAGGGACTCCCTCCACCCCGAATGCACAAATTTTTGTGCACCGGACCCCTAGTATATATATAAAAACCAGCGACCAAAACACTGAAACAACTGGAATGACCAGTGGCTATGATGTCCACTGTGGCCAGCAAACTGGCCCGATGGGGAAGGTGGGACAGCCAGCCAACCCCCCTATGGACCTTCCCCCAGGCCGGCCCCACACCTCCATCAGCCTGCCCCATCCCGATCGACCTGCAGCCTCTCCCCAGGCCATCCCCACCTCTGATCACCCCCTCAACCCCAATAGTGGGCAGGGTTGGCAGACCAACTCCTGCAGCTCCTCCCCCTGGCAGGCCCTGCCCCTGATGGGCCCTCACCACCTCAGTTGGCCCATAGCTTCTCCCTCAAGCCAGCTTTGCCCCTGATCAGTACCCGCACACCAATCGGGGATGGGGCTGGCTGGCCAACTTCTCCTGGCCCCTCCCCCAGCTGCTGACCCCTGATTAGACCCCCACTTCAATCGGGCACAGGACCAGTCAGTCAATTGTCCATGGCCCCTACCCCCAGCCCACCCAGTCCTGATGGGGTCCCCATTGGGGCGGGCCGACTGGCCGACCAACCTCCTTCCATTTCCTCCTCCTGACAGGCCCAGCCCCAATCCGCCTCGATTGAGGCCAGGCCTGCTGGACCCCACCCATGCACGATTTTGTGCACTGAGCCTCTAGTTTTCTTTTGTATATACTAGAGGACTGGTGTGTGAAATTCGTGCATGCGGAGGAGGGTCCCTCAGCCCGGCCTGTGCCCTCTCATAGTCTGGGAGCCCCATGATGGACTGCCTCAAAGAGGCCCTGCCCACCTGGCCTGAGCTGTGTGATGGATTGCCTCTGTAGAGAGAGGCTTCACCCACCTGCCACAGCGCCGCTGCCAGGTAGCCTGAGCTTCCCTCTTTTGTGCGATCAATCACAGGGACCCACCATTGATCGCCCCAAAGAGGTAGGCCCTGCCCACCTGGCTGGGGCTCCGTGATGATCATCCCCACAGAGGGAGGCCCCACCCACCCGCCATAGCCCACCGGCCAGTGGCCTGGGCCTCCCTCTGCAGGACCATCATGGGGTGATGGCCAGGCCCCCAACCAATTCCATCAGGAGCCAGTGGGTGTCATGTGTGGTCGTCAGGATGGTCATTCCGCTGTTTGGCCATTTGTTTGATTTGCATATTATGCTTTTATTATTATAGATAGACCCAATCCCTGTTAACAAATACACTTGAAAAGGTGAAATATTTATTTCCAGTAAGCTGATGTCCTTGTTTGGTAGATAATTACCTAAAAGCTCCCAGTGGAGGGGAAATGATACAAAGAGAAAAAGCCCCAAATATTCCCTTAATACTTTTCGGAAGAAAATATCAGAAAGGAGAAATGTAGGGATATGGTCTATATAACCAACTTTGCTCTCTCTTTTCTCCTTAATACTATCCATAATGTGGTAATTTATGTTGGAAATGAAAAACGTACCTCTCTTGTTAGAGCTGATAATACCAGTTCCTGTGGCGTAAGAATGACATCATCATTTTTGAGGTTTGGTGAAAAACAAATGGAATTTCTCACCTCAAATTTCAGAAAGCAAAAGGAATTGTTTGCCAGAACTTGTCATTTCCCTGGAGTGATTATGAAAGCTGTCTGTGGTTATGGAGACTTTTTCTTCTCCAGGGAAAATTTATGAAAACAAATTTTCCAAATTGGAGAAATAATAGTAGATACATAGAAAATGTTGGGCATCTTAATCTATTGGTTTAGCTTTTTTATGTGATTCAAATGTTGTACATATGCCTGTGGTGAGGGGCAGGGCGAAGGAAAAACAAACTGGAAACAGCACTTTGAATAAAGATGGATTGTGTCAATACACAACACATGGCAATTGCTGGGCTGAGGGGCTGGAGAGGCAGAGAAGAGGATTACACACCCTATTCTATATGTCATCACTTCCCAGGTGCCTAGAAATCGAGCGCTTCATTTTAGCGATTGTAGTAGTCTGTGATGAAAGCCAAGGAAACCTACGAGGAAGAAGCCTGCCTATATTGAGGGATCAGGAAGGGTGGTGAAATTCTTTGGGCCATTCCCGGCTTCTGAAGCCTCACATTTCAGCTCTAGGGCAGCTCAGAGCACAGGGAGAGCAAGTTGAAGGACCCCATTAGTGTGAATGATGGCTTCCTTTTACACACCATTCAAATTCAGGCAAGGCTTTTCACGCTGTCAGGAGATTTAAAAGAAACCTTTTTGCAAATGTCCTGGAGGTGACTTCATGGCAGCAGTAGATTCCAGATTAGTCAAAGCAACTGTTTGTTTATATTGTTCGGTTATTTTGAAAACTGCTAACCTGTTGTTTCCAAGATGACAAATAAGTGGATTCTAAGGTCACTTAGAATCAAATGCTAATCTTCCTCATGTCAACACTAGGGCAATTTGGAAAAGAAAAAGAATCTCTCCTTTCCCTAACCGCACCCCCCCCCCCCATTTTGTTACCCTACAAATCAAGTTTTAAAAAGAAGTGTGGTCACCTTTCAGTGAGTGGTTTTCCTCTTGATACTTGGTTCAGGTGGGCCAGGGGAAATCCTTCATACTCCATCTTCCTGCCCCTGATCTTGGCTTCTTTTAGAGATACATGTAATAATTTTATCGGCAGCATATAAGCAAATCAGCCTTAAATAGTTTAAATTAATTTTAATATTTTGAAAGCTTCACCCCCCCACTTAGGTTAAATTGTTCAATTGTTGTTGTTTTAATCTCTTAGTTTATTTTGTCTTATTTTAACTTCAACCAGTTGTTTGACGACAGACCTGGAACCAGTGTTGGGAAGATTTTTCAAAATATTTAAAAGTTTAAAACTCAGCTATTTAGTGGCTCTATGGTTCATGAAATTAGGGCCTTGGAAATGGAGGCTCCGAGCAGGGGTGGGTGAGGAGGGGCTTCCAGAGCAGGGCTAAGTACTCTCCCCATAGACCCAGTGGTGAGCCAGGGGCACCCATCTAGACTGCCCCTCCCTTAGGATGAGTTCCCCTTTGGGTTCCAGTTGAGACTATAATAGCTCATCAAAAAAGTACTAATAATTTTGTACCTCAGAAGGGAAAGACTGAGGTCTGGATTCCTTCCCCCTCAAGATATTCCTTGTTTTTTTTTTTAAGCATATGTAGATTCCTGTCATTATCAAGTTATGACAAGATTACACATTGTGGTCTGAAGACTTTCCCTATCTGGCTCTTCATTTTCTCCTTTTCTTTTTCAGTGGTGTTACCTACAAATAAACCACTTGCTTTCTTAACTCTGTCTCAGAATCTGCTTCATGGGACACCTACCTGACACAAGACTAGTTAATTTACTACTTCATGTTAAACTCCCAGTAACCTTGTGATGTTTATTGAGTAGAAATTGCCTCTCTTTGAGGTCTTAGGAAGCTGAGGCACACAGAAGTCTGACATTTGGTTTACCTGCCTCTAGAGGACCAGTCTGCTGATCCAGTCCAGTACCTCTCCCACTGCATTAGTGGTGGTGGTGGTGGCTTCACAGGATTGACTCTGGCTTCCTTAAACAAAAAAGGAGTTGACAGCAAGCTCACAGAATCGAGGGACATTGGAGAACCAGGCTCGGAGAAGAAGGATGCGATGGCATTTTTGGGGTCCTGAAAAGGAGGAACTAATTGATGGTTTTGTGAATAAATGGATTCCTCAACAACCCCTTTTCCCTCCATCACCCAAGTCTTATTTCAACTGCTAAAATTCAAGCCTCAGGAGAAAGTCTGGTTCTTTTCAGAGGACTTCACATGTAATGGAGGAGAGATAATGATTGTTCAGTAGATAATAGATGTGATATTGCTAAAAGAAGCATGCTGGAAAGCAACAAAGGTCCCCCATGGTCCCTAAAATCACTCCTTTCTGGGTTTAAGCAATATCCCATGTCCTGCCTGAAGACAGGGAGTGGAGTATATGTTCATTCAAGGTGCTTTTTCGGTTTCAGTTTTAATTTGGTTGTCTTCCTATTGTACTCTTTAGGATAGAAACTATAGTGGACTCCCCTTTATCAGAGGCTTTATTTTCCTAAATTACTCAAAGTCCAAAAATATTCGTGGGAAATTCTGGAAATAAACAAGTCATAACTTTGTAAATTGTGTGCCATTCTGAGTAACATGATGAGACCTCATGCTGTCCATCACCCATTTGTCTGGTGGATCCGTGCTGTAGACACTCCGCCCTAATAGTCCTGTACAGTGACCTTGGCTCCCAGGTCAGATGTCATCTCAGGGCGATGCTCAAGTATCCCTTCTTTTACTTAACAACGGCCCTGAAATGCAAGAGTAGCGCTGCTGGCAAGTCAGATATGCCAAAGGGAAGCCCTCAAGTTCTCCCTTTAAGTGAAAAGCTGAGCATAGTCCAATAAGCTATTGAGAGAGAGAGAGAGAGAGAGAGAGAGAGAGAGAGAGAGAGAGAGAGAGGATCACACTCACATAACTTTTACATTCTATTGTCAGAATTCTTCTATTTTATTGTGTGTTATTTTGATTGATCTCTTACTGTGCCTAATTTATAAATTAAACATTGGTATGTATGTATAAGAAAAAGCAGAACAGTTGATTCTTGAACAACATGGGTTCACTTATACGTGGGTTTTTTTTCAATAAACACATGTACTGTTTTCAATCCACAGTTGGTAGTCTGAGGATGTGGAAGGCTGACTGTATGCATTGGTCTGCACCATTTTATATAAGGTACTGGAGCATTAATGGTTACAGTATCTGTGGGGTGTGTGTGTGTGTGTGTGTGTATGAGTGTGAGCTGAACCCAATCCCTAACAGATACTGAGGGGCAACTTAATTTTTTGGAGGAGTCAAATTTATATGTGGATTTTGACTGTGCCCCTAATTCAAGGGGCAACTGTATATATAGAGTTCAGTACTATCCATGGTTTTAGGCATCCATTGGGGGTTCTGGAATGTATCCCCTGTGAATAAGGAGGACTACTTTAATCCAATTCTTCTTCAGTGGTGGTTGACCTGTAGTAGGTATTTAACAGGATACTTGCTGAATAGACTTTCTTAAAGGAACCAGAGAGCTCAGCTATGATAATTTCCTGTGTTCTCCTCAGAGTCTGGTCTGGTTGTACAGAAGTGCTTGCCTTCTCCCTCTCCCCCTTCTAGCGCTGGGCACTAACTCATCAAAATGCCTCTTCTGGTCTGATGGAGACCTGTTATTTTTAAAGACAAATGGGCAAAATGGCAGGCATTCCATTAGTTTCTGAATTCTTTTTTTTAAATGTTTTTTAAAAATATATTTCATTGATTTTTTACAGAGAGGAAGGGAGATGGATAGAGAGTTAGAAACATCAATGAGAGAGAAACATCAATCAGCTGCCTC
This sequence comes from Murina feae, assembly GCA_004026665.1. Classification (NCBI taxonomy): domain Eukaryota; kingdom Metazoa; phylum Chordata; class Mammalia; order Chiroptera; family Vespertilionidae; genus Murina; species Murina feae. The sequence goes on along the minus strand of PVJC01008790.1, from coordinate 41,877 downwards.
CTGCACACTCCCTACTGGGGATTGCCCACAACCAAGGTACATGCCCTTGACCGGAATCAAACCTGGGACCCTTTGTCTGCAGGCCGACACTCTATCCACCAAGCCAAACCGGCCAGGGCAGTTTCTGAATTCTTTGAGTGGGGGGAGAAATCTCTGCCGTCTATCTACTCAGTCATTTTCCCCCCATAAATCCTTATAGGGAGCATACTGTAGGACAGGCACTAGAGATATGACAAATGAATGAGGTAGATCAAGCCCCTGCCCTCACATAACTTATGTTGATATGAGAGACCAACCGTAAATAAAGAATGAGACTCTTCAGATTGTTATAAGCACCATAAAGAAACTACAACAGGGTAATGGGATGGCCAGAGTGATCAGGGAAGGCTCTCTGAGGCAATGATATTTTTGTGAGACTTGCAAGTATCTGAGGAAGAGTATCCCAGGCCAAGAGAACCCAGGGCTCAGGCTCTGGGAGAGAATATGCTGGGTGTGGTAGAAGGTTCGGAGGAGGACCAGCGGGGCTGGGATAGAGTGAATGAGGGATAAAGTGGGGACTAAGTGGGTGGAAAGGTGGCAGGGATCTGATGATGGAATCTGCATCAATGAGCAGGACCAACTTGTTTTTTTTTACACATGTGGCCCAGTGTCTGAGTCCACAATAATGAGTCCTTGGATTATATTCATCTTTCTATTAATATAGTCCTAAAATAGTATTTTAATATTTTTGTGTGTGGAAGGGGTCCAAAAAGTCAAAAGTGCCTCGTGCCTATAAAAATCACAGTGTGATTCTGGTGGTGAGGATGTGTTTTCCAATACAACCAAGTCCAGTCTGAACCATAAGCATCTTCACCCACATTATAGAGTTCCCCAAGATGTTCAGGTGTTGATTCTTCATGTTTCTTTAGCAGTGGGTATCTTCAGGCACATCTGCTAACACAAACCCAGCAGCCTAACCATAATCAATGTTTCTAGCAAAGACTTTTCAGAGACTAGGGCATTGCAAAGAAGTAGAGAAGCATGCAGTGACAAGTCCTATGAGCCTCAGCTCCCATAAGCCATAGGATACCCTTTGCTTGCTTTGATGCTGAAAAGGAATGTGGAATGTTGGCTGTGATTTATGTGTGTTTTTAAAAAAGATGCTGTTAGCAATTTTATTTTGAAACACAAATAGTTTATACAGAAAGCAATCCTTATGGTACTCTTATGAAGGTAGTTAGGATAGGTATTCTTATAATCACTTGTATATATACAAGTGAGGAAATTGAAAAGAGAAACTCATGGAACTACTAATCCGTGGGACTGGGACTCATGCCAAGAACTACTGGCTCCAAAATGTACACCCTTGACATCATAGGAAATATTGTTATTAATGGAAGTAAAGGTAACCCTTGGATTCTAGTAGATGATCAATAAAATTATGTTGAAAGCTAATAGGCAACATTACTTGGAAGCCCCTGAAAAAAATGCTTCAGGCTTGTCCTATTCAACAGAAATAGGAAAGAAAAGGTAATGAGATGGAAAACATTCACAGAACTGATCTGCATGCTTTAGACTTTCTATTAATGGGTAACTGTATATGTCTAGTTTTCATAAGCAAAGGAATAAGGCAGGAGATATTTAGGTGATGGAAGTCTAGTCTCTGAGATCTTTATAAATTCTTAACATTAAACTCATTTTTTTTCTTCTTTGGCTTTTATTTTCTTAACTAAACATTTTTTTCTATTGTAACATGGTGGAAACATACACAGAAATAATTGTTCAGAGAATCAAGCAGTGTTTGTAAACTTCTTTGGTTGTCTTACTGCACTGAAATTACCAAAATTTAAGTCAACTCAAGAAGAATTAGCTGATTGTATATCACTATTTTCCTAGTTTTGTTGGAGAAAGAAACAGAAGTAAACTGTTTCTAGAATCTGAGATTTTGAGGTCTAGTTTCCTTTTATGTCCATATATCACAGCATATGGTTTGAGACACGGAGTATGCTCTATTGTATTTGTTGAATCTATCCTCAATAAAATAAGCTCTTGAAATCTGTTGATGAACCTAAGTTCTAGATACTCAAACAAAAATTTTCAGGATATTCCTTTCCATTTATTTCTTCTTAAATTACCATCATCTTTTTGTGCTTGTTCATCTAAGTTTTGAACCCAGCCCTTTGTGGGTTTTTTTCTTATCCTGGGACCAGAGGTTCCTTTCACCACTGGTAGTAAATAGATAGACATCTATGAAGAAATCTGCTTATTACTGTAATGATCAGATAAAGGACAAGTCTGGGGTAGATAACACCAGTATGCAAGGACAGGACAGAGCTAAACCAATACTAAATTTGGCAAATTAATGTTTCACTATTTTAGATAGACTAGAAATAGTGACATCCCAGACAAGGCCTACTGAGATGAGGCCACTTTGCCCAGTTCATCAACTTGGAAGTTCAGAAATTCTTTAATCTCTGAACGCTTTGTGGGACCAACTTAGGTTAATGAAACTCCTGTGTAAGTTGGAATGTTACCCTACTTATTTGTGTTGGTGGATATTCCTTTCTGGTTCCCAGGGAACTCTGCTCACTGATCAGAGTCCCAATAGGAAGAATTTCTATTCAGGTAAGTTCCAAGAAAAAAGAATCAGAGCAAAGGAAGGTGAATGGCCTCCTGGACATAGCATGTTAGCTGTGGTGACTCCCATGGACCATCCCTGTCTAGCACTAGATGTATCTCTTGAATGAGCAGAAAACATGTGCTCAATAATCCAGTCTTTTTCTCTTCTCTGCAGTGCTAGGGTACAAGAATATCCCCTCAGTCTTCCTGATGTCTACCTTAGCATCTCTAAATGGGAAGAATAGTAACAGTATTGACCTCTTAGGGTACTGCAAGGATATTCTAATATATGCTGAACACTCAGAATAATGCCTGGCACATAGTACTACACTTACTACACTATTGTTATTATTATTTTCATTATTACTTTCTCAGACTCTTTACAAATAATTTTCCTTCTGCTGTAATAATCGGTTTGGAGGCTTTCTCAATACAAGTGTTTAGGTGTCAACTTTCTCAGTTGTAATGCCATTCTGGACATTCCCTGAGGCCACACCCCAATCACCGTGCTTGTTTTGCATGTGTCAAAATTCTGCAGCCTCACATTTACTCACTACCTACTTTTACAAATGACTCATATCATTGGCTTTGCATTCTTTTCTTCTAGTTGTACTTTTGGGGGAATAAGTAAAAAGTTGAAAAATCTCAGATGGATGGTTTTGCCCTTGTAAACGAGAAATCCGATGTCTAGTTTCCCTTTCCTCCATATCTAGCAGACAAATGAAGACCACAACATCCTGAGAAAACTTGCGTCATAGTCTTGGTAGAGAGGCTGGCTCAGTAATGTGTAAAAGATCAGAATGAACGAAATAACCCGCCGTCCAGCCACGTCTATGCACAGACAGACCTTTGGACAATAAGCTTGCCTTCCCCACTCTCTTGACGCTCAGTTGGATTCTTGACTCCTTCTGCTTGAAAGCACCGCTGCTCCCCAGACCTGTGTTCCTGATATCCCTGGCAGCTCTCTGTCCATTGGGGCCTCTCCAGCCCCTACCCCTGTTACACCTCCTATGCGTGTCATACTACCCAACTTGCCTGCTCCTGCTTCTGGCTTGTTTTCCCTCTCAGTTGGCACCTGAACACAGAAAGTGCCACATGCTGGTCTTTTTCAGAGCAATCTGACACAGATTTGTATAAATAAAATAGCTTCCGCTCTCAAATGGATCCATTTTTGTCATGCAACTAGGAAGAGGAAAGAGGAAACACATCTGGGGAGGGTGAGCAAAGCTTTTAGGATGTATTAGCACACTTGATACTTCAATTTTGTGGCATTTCGAAGTCCCAAATGTATGGATGTAGCAACAATTGAGAGTCAGATCAATTAGGAGGTGGAAACCCCCTCCATCAAGGATGATGAATAAATTGCATATGTTAATAGTACACAGATGAATATTCAATCTGATACTGTGTTATGAAATTTCCTGTTTCAGAAACAGAGTTTGATTATTATTTCAACAGAACCTGTAAAACCTGCTTGTTAGTTGGAATTTCACAGCATGGAGTTATTATCAAATTCTATCTATCACATCTGATTAAGTATATTTGTCACTTCTAAAGGGAACACTTATCAGTTTATTTAGTATGGATATTTTGTGTGGAAGGAGTTTCTTTACGTTAGTTTTTTAAGTTCATTCTGGGGGAAGAGAGGAATGGGGCATTGTTGTTTAATGGGTACAGAGCTTGAGTTTGGGAAGAGGAAAAAGTCCTGGAGATGGATGGTGGTGCTGGTTGCATAACAATGTGAATGTATTTAATGCTGCTAAACTGTACACTTAAAGATGCTTAAAATGGTAAGTTTTATGCCATGTATATTTTACCTCCCCCCCCCCCAAAAAAAGAGTCATTCTTGGTTGTGATAAAAATTTAAACAGCTTAGAAGGATCAAACAGCAAAGTTTTTCTCTCTGTCTTTTACATCAATTCATATTCCCATTCCTTGGAGGTGACCACGGCTGACACCCTTTTAGAAATCTGTTATATATCACGTATACAAATTTATGTAGGACTGTGCTGCCATTTTTAAAAACACATGCTGCTTGGCCCCTTGCCTTTATCACTTAACAATATGTCTTTAATATATAGCAACACCTAGAGTCTCTATTTTAAAGAAAACTCCATGGTATTTCTCCTACGGAAGGACATTTAACTTCATTTACAATGTGACACAACTATATTTCAGTTAAAATGGATATCGATGTTGTTTTCCGACATCTGGCTTCATTACCAGACTCGGTAGCTGTTTTTCGTATTCATTTATTCCTTCTGAAAAGATTTTATGAGGCTCCAGTATAGTTTACGTTACACCCTGGATGACCCCAAGCAGATACTTTTCCTCCAGTGCCAGAGGGAATTATCATTCATTCTGATAACTGGATTTCACCATTCCATTCGTGTTGGCACAGGAATGCTTTAAGCGTATAAGGTATCTTTTAAATTAGAAACAATAACTAGATAAAAGCTGGCCTGCTTGTGTATAAACTTGGCTCTACCCTGACCTGGAATATTTTGTACACGAGGAGCTCTAGGCACCAGCCCTGCTGTCCCCAGTCTTTATCAGATAGACCATGGCTCTAAGACCTCCTCCCCCAGCTCATCCTTCCTGGTTCCCTTGATTCCAATTCTCTCTCCTTCTTCCCCTTGAGGCTCCTGAGTCCTTGTGGCTCCCCTCCACTTCTAAGAAGCCCCTTTCGTTAGGCCCACAGACCCCCTTCTCCTGTCCTGCATAGATTTTCTTGGTGAGCTAAATGCATAGGAGGTGCACAGATACTTCTACCACAGGTAGGTATGTATATGCTAGAGGAGACCCTTGTCCCTGTGGCAGAGCAGGATTGTGTTCCCACAAATATCACAAGAACACAGATTGTATTCTGGACAAAATTAGGTCAACTGCTCACCTGCACAGGGCACATGCAGACTCCCATGGGGGCGCCTATAAATCCTCACCCTCTGTCATATTGTTTCTCTGAGAAAGTGTGTTCCAAGTTCCCAGTAACTGACTTGTCAATGAATTTTGGAATAGAGCCCATTTGTAAGCTGAAAATAGCTTGTTCTTTTCCTAAAAATATATATTCTCTTTCCTTTTTCTTCCTCATTCAAAAGTCTATAAAAGAAGTCTTGGGAAATATGACATTTTATTGATAAGAAATCTGAGGCATAGATCCGGAATGATTTCTTTAAAGGTTAAATACAGGGTATATAAATGGGTTAGTGGTAGAATCCCCAAGTTTTGCTATTGAATCACTAGCCCACAAGCTGTACAAAATAAAACACATAGACAAAGACATCATTCAACTCATGAACACACACTGAGCTCCAAATGTAGCCGACTTTCGTAATGTGCATGTTGTAGTGGTTGAAATTAGAACAGATGAGGAAGTAGATAGGCCAGTAATCAATGTTTCTTACATTAACAGAAATGTGTCCCTCATTTTTAAAGTAAGAGATGGTACTTAAGGAGAAATGCTATGAAAAAAAAGCTCATTTGCTATTGCTGGTGTGTGGTGAATATAATGCCCTTATCTTGTTCTTTCCAACTAAACCTGCCCACATGGACATCATCCAAGACCATGGGAAAGATAAATATAGGCAGGAAAACCCAATCAGGAAAACTCACTCTGGGGAATATATAAAAAGAAAACCACAACAAATAAATGTTCTAAAGAGTGAAAAACAATAATTAAAAAATGAAAAAGGAAAGCAGAGGCAGGCAAGCGGGCCAGCGCCCAGAGAGAATGGTAAGTGGAGAAATGAGGACTCCTGGGTGGGGATTTCTAAGGATTAGGACCTAAGCTGCTAGGTGGACTGGCTTTAAAACATAAGCTTTCTCAACATGCTGTTTTTACCTCCTTTCTTCTTTGCTTTTTGAAAACAAAACAAAACTATATTTTAAAAAGGCTGATTCAGTCAGTATATTTTGGAGTGGTGGTAACAACAGTTTTTCAAATGGCAGGGGCTTTATCTGTCAAAAACATGCATTTTTATTTTTCTGGTTTAAATATAGGTTGATGAAAAGGACAGTACACTGATTATAGGTCAAACACTGATTGTTTGGGGTTAAATGATGTCCCCTTCACCATTTATATGTCAAAGTCCTAATACCCAGTACTTCAGAATATGATCATATTTGGAGTCAGGGTCAATACTGGGGTAATTATTAAAATTAAGTCATTAGGGTGGGCCCTAATCCAATATGACTAGTGTCCTTATAAAAGGAAATTTGGAGACAGACATGCATATTGGGAAAACAATGTGAAGACACAGGGAGTAGGCAGCCATCTACAAGCCAAGGAGAGAGCCCTCCTGCTGGCACTTTCATCTTGGAATTTTAGTCTCTAGAACTGTAAGAACATAAATTTCTGTTGTTTAATCTGTCCAGTCTATGGTGCCTTATTATGGCAGCTCTAACAAACTAATCCTATATAATAAAGAGGTAATATGCAAATTGACCATCATTCCAACACACAAGATGGCTTCCCCCATGTGGTCAAAGATGGCCACCACAAGATGGTCAGCAGGGGAGGGCAGTTGTGGGGACCAAGCCAGCAGGGAAGGGCAGTTAGGGGAAATCAGGCTGGCAAGGGAGCAGTTAGGGGCCAATCAGGCTGTCAGGGGAGTGGTCAGGGGGTGATCAGGTTGACAGGCAGAAGTGGTTAGGGGCAATCAGGCAGGCAGGCAGGTGAGCGGTTGGGGGCCAACAGTCCTGGATTGTGAGAGGAATGTCTGACTGCCCAGTGGGATTGGGCTTAAATGGGCAGTCAGACATCCCTTGAGGGGGGTCCCAGACTGGAGAGGGTGCAGGCTGGGCTGAGGGATACCCCCATGCACAAATTTCATGCACCAGGCCTTTAGTATACTAACAACACCCAAATCCTTAGAGTAGGGGAGAAAATGAAACAGGATAGCCACCTTTATGAAGAGGTAGAAAAGTAGTAGATGGGAATAGATATGGTAATGCTCCTAGAAGCCCGAAAGGCTAGGGTTGCTAGTTCCAATGAGTTTGTAACTTTAAACAAAAACTGCCACCAAGGGACATGCCCGATGGCCATTACTTAAAGCTCTAATTTAATATTCCAGTGTTCCAAGGGCAGGAAAAGGACCAGGTAAAATAGTTGAACTCATGTTCAGCTCAGTTGGGCTGAAGTAAGAGTTTTAAATAATACTCTTCAGAGAAATAGACCATTTCCCTCCACATCCTTGGGAAGAGGTTTATAATTAGAATAATCTGAGGGAACTACTTCTATTAATTGTTGCATACCTGAAATATCACAAAAGAGAGTGTAGGTAAAAAAAAATTTTTTTAAACCATTGTTTTTGCCTTTGTCAGTTGTAAGGAACTACAGGAATAAATGCGTTATGGCCTTGGGCATTACAAAGCCTTTATCAAGCCAAGACAATGGGGACTTCTGGAAGTGTATGAACTTGAGAACCCTGCAGGCTTTGGGGAGAGCAGAACTCCAGGCCAAGAAGTCATTCCACCCTGAGTACAAAAGTAACATATAAAACAACACTCCCCCACAAATCATGAGGGTGACCTTGAAGATTTAAAAGGGAAAACAAGGAATATTTTACGGGAAAATTGGTGGTCCTCCCCACCCCCTTCTTTAAAACGGTCCGCTCAAACATTAGATTTTCCAATCTTCAGAAGGTTCTGGTCCCTGCCTGAATTCCAGTGCAGTGATTAGGAGCCTGGGTTCTAGAAGCAGGCTGCCCGCATTCAAATCCCAGCTTGTTACCAGCTGTGTGAGTTTGGACCGGAATCACAAAAGCCTCAGCTGTAAGCCTCAGCTTCATTATCTACAAAATGGGACCACGAATGCAGTGCACACATTTTGTAGAGTTGTTTAGACTAGTAAATGAGACATTCCAGGTGAAGTACTCAGGATCTGTCCTGTAGTAAGTACTCAAAAACTATTAGCTCCTATCGCTCAGGTAGCTGGGGTGGTTCTGTCTGAGCATAGAGAGATGAATGCAGTTGTCTCATTGAATTTTTAGACTTACGTGTTTGCCATTTTGGAGGTTGATGCGCTCTCTGTGGTCCTGTTTTGGCCTCATGCTGATGCTATAGAGGAGGTGGGCTTTGTTTATCATTTTTTTGGAAATCTCCTGTACTTTAAATATAGAAGTTTTATAGGAGGTATAAAATGATATCCAAGTTAATGTGGTCATGTACATTCGTACAAGTCTATGGGAGAAATTAGGTAAGGCTCCAGAAGAAGTTCACCTGGGAAAAATAAAAAGTTGGCCATTTTGATTCCCTGTTGGTAGCATGGCATGCAAGCGCCCAAGATACTGGTAGGTACAGGACAAGGCCTCAGTGAGTTCTCGTGAATTGTTTGGCTGATATTTCAGATGAATCTGAAAGCATGAAGGTTTTGTGCAGCACAGAGTCTCATTCAGGGTCTGGGTGATAACAATTTAGTTGTGCTTGGTAGTTTTCTGGATTTTCCAATGCTGTTATAGCCCTCAGGGCCCCAGCAGGAATTAGGTGGCATGCTCACACAGAGGTAGAAAGAGAACGTAATAAAAAGATAATTAAAAAGGTCTTGGCAAAGTGTTGGGCAACCCAGCATATGCTGTAGCTGTCACAGCCAAGCATTGCTACCACCTACGTCTTGAGGGGCAATGGAAGGAGGGGTTATTGAAGCCGTAAGGGGGCAGTTTTGTGGTGCGGCTGCCAGGAAAGAACTGTGATCTTTGGTGGAGGGGGTGTATAGAGCAAAGAGGGAGCAGACTTTTTGGATTCCTCTGACAACCTGCTGTGGAGTCACTGTCAGCCATAATTGTCATGTCAAATGCTATGTCAAGACTGAGGAAATGGGGTGTAATAGGAACACCGTTAGGAGGAGTGCAGAATGCCCAAAATCACAAGTCTGGGCATTTGGATGAGGACTCCATCTGGATACTGATATGAGGGGAACAGACCTCAATGCCTCGTGGGCTATAAGAACTCAGAGCTCCAACCACCCAGTGCTGGAGCTGTACCACGGCTCACGCTCCGAGCCCTGGGGGACTTTCACTCCGCTCAGATGCACTGACTTGAGACCTTGAGACCAACACCTGCCTCTCAATCTGCAGACACCACCAGTGACCAGACTTTGTGCCAGACACTCACTCTGTTTGCTTCTGTGGAGTAAGCTCCCCCTCTCTGTGTGTAACCTGTGTGTGACCCCATTGGCTTATTGGGGGGGCTCCTCTAATGAAAGAGGTGTTGTGGGAAGGCACAAACATGTGTGAGCGACTCCTTTCAGGGAGGCTCCCTTGCTCACGATAAGGGGTGCAGCCACTTTTTAGTAGAGGAATGGAGCTATGGGAAAATGTTCTCATCTCCCTCTCCTTCCTCTTTTCCTCCCCAGAAGCCAGATGACAAGGGAGGCTTATTTTTTTTAATGTATTTTATTGATTTTTTACAGAGAGGAAGGGAGAAGGATAGAGAGTTAGAAACATCGATGAGAGAGAAACATCGATCAGCTGCCTCCTGCACATCTCCTACTGGGGATGTGCCCGCAACCAAGGTACATGCCCTTGACCAGTATCGAACCTGGGACCCTTCAGTCTGCAGGCAGGGTGAAGAGAAGAGGAGAGCCAGTCAGGAAGGGGACAGGAAGATACCCAGCACCGCCATCTGTGTTGTTAGGGCTGATTTAGGAAAACAAAACGGAAAGGAATCAGACCGTTTTTCAGAACCTGTTATCTGGGAGAGTCTTTGGGAATGCACATACTGACTGATGCAACCTGTGTTGCTGGATTGGTTATCAGCATCTCTTCCTCTTTTTCCATCCCAGGCTGCTTACTTCTCGTTCACATTTGACTGTTATTGTATGGGCATTCATTTCAATAAACATCAACGGAGTAAAGTAGGTCCAGCTACTGTGTGGCAAAGATAAGGTTGGGGATTACCTCTTTTACTTTTCTGTCTCTCTGTGGCTAAGACCTCAGGAAATGTGAATCCAGTGAAATTTTATTGACTTCGACAAGGGAGTCAGCACAACCAATAACTTGAACATTAAAATTAATTAAGTAATTAATAGTTATAACTTAACCTCTACCTAAAAGTGAGTTGATTTGACCTGGAAATTTAAGGGTCAGAGAAGGTAATCTCCCAAGGATTGCTATGTTGGGGTGGGTTGAGCACTGATCGCGAGTTTTTCTGTTGGGATAAGTTGACTTGTGACCAGTAGGGGCATGCTCATAAATGCTCAACAACTACTCACAGCCTGGATCAAAAGCCTGGATTTTTAGCATTTGCCAATGTCGATGGTGAAAATAACTCCCACCAGGGCTCCTTTCAAGCTACCACTGCAACATTACTGAGTTTGGAGTTGGCTCTTGAGAACCCTTAGGAGCTGACTCCAGCACACACTGCACGCAATCCGCTCCTTCCTCCAACAGAGATCCTCAGATCCAAGCACCACAGGCATATGGAATTTCTTTTTCCCCAGCTGCCCCTAAGTAGGGCCAAGACTTGAAGTCTCTGGATTATTTGTCGCATTGTAGGCCTTAGGGTTAGGTTTAGGTCCTTTATTGGTACCTCATGTAGTTGGGCATGAGTACCTGCTGTTTTTGTTAGAATCTCTGATATTAGAGAAGTACAATTAAATTGTTGCCTACATATGAAAACAATCATTCTTGGTCATAGGTGAGCATATAGTCTTTCTTTCTGTTTTGCTATTTGCCACTGTGAGGAATCACCAGAAGCATCTAAGAGATGAATTTTTATTTAAGTTTCTCAAAGCTTTAACTCTTTCTCCCTTCCGCTAAAAAAATATAGAACATTTTATTTTCTGGTATTTAGAAATGATTGAAGTTGATTTGTATAAATGTAGAAAATCATTTAAATCTTTTCCTATGAATGCCCAGAGCGGAGTATGCATTTTTTTCTTAAGAGCATTTGACATGTTGATATATATATATCATCCTATATGGTTCCCATTTTATATACATTTCATATTTCATTATGTGATGCAATATACATTTCCATGTGTGTAATAAGTATCAAACATGAGTATAATATTAAGTTAGAATAAGGTTACAATAACGTTAATACTAAAATAAGCAACAAACATTCCATTTGCTTTTAATCTTATTTAACTTAAAGTTGTTCTGAATTATACACCAAAATGTGCAGAAAAGTTATAGCTATGCAGAAAATAGATCTGGACAACTTTTTTTAGTTATCCACCAAACAGTTATTTCTATTTTATTTAGCCAAATAAATACATTCATGTGCTCTTTATTGCCAGTACAATATACAATTTATTTACAACAGATGCTCAACAAAATTAAATATATGCTTATAATAATATAGTTTAGTATATTTTTATGAGGAGGAAAAATAATATCTGTAATACAGGTTGTGGCAAAAGTAGGTTTATACTTGTGAGTATGCAAAACAGTTTATTCTTGTGTTATTTATTAATTATTATATTATTTCCCACCTTGTATGTTAAAATGAACTTCTGGGCTACCTACAATCGGGGAGAATTTACCTAATTTTTAAACAGGCTTTCTTATTTATTTATTCTGACAAATAAGGGTTTTAACTCACAAGTTTTAGCTAAAGTAAGAAAGATAGTCTTATAAATAATTAGTTGAAGAACATGCATTAGTTGAATCTACTTCCTCCTTTATGAAAATGTAAGTTCCAGAATATCTTATGTACATTTATCATTAAATAGTGGGGACAGGCAGAAGAAAACAAAGATGAATAATCATTTAATTAAAAAAATATACCTATACCTAAGAAATATAACAAATAATAGCACCTTAATACATTTATTAATTATTTCTTATTTCAGGAATTTCCTGTTTGGTTGTCACATTGTATGCTATTTTATCCTTTGTAAATTACCAAGGTCAAGAAATGAATTCAGTACCTTCTTGTCCTATTAAAATTTAAGCATTCAAAGCACATAAAGGGAAATAACATATACTAGCTTCTCCATTTGAACTAGTTCCATCCATCCATCCATCCATCCATCCATCCATCCATCCATCTTTTCATCAGCTAGATATTTACTTGTTCTCTATGCTTTTCCCTTTCCAGATGTGCTAGCACTGGGGATACTAAAATAAGAACAGCAACATGATTCTTGCTCTAAATTGCTTTCAGGAGATAATTGATTCAGTGGAACTGAGAGCACTTTAGAACTTTTCTACTCAGTTGGATGGGGACTGCAACTGGAGTTTATGGACTGCTATAGTGAGCATAGCCACGTGTCTGACCTTGCACATGCATCACTGTTTCCTCTTTGACTCCATAGAGGCCAAGCATGTCTGGTGGACCTAGTGTAGTACTAGTTTTTATCTTTTATGACATTTAATGGTTCTTTTTTTTAAAAAAAATGTTTTTATTGATTTCAGAGAGAAGGAGAGAGATAGAAACATCAATGATGAGAGAGAATCATTGGTTGGCTTCCTCCTGCACGCCCCCCTTCAGGATCGAGCCCACAACTAGGGCAAGTGCCCTAAACGGGAATCACACTGTGACCTCTTGGGTCATAGGTCAATGCTCAACCACTGAACCATACAGATTGGGCTTTTAAGGGTCCTTTTAAACCTTTACCCCATGTGTTAACACTAGTCTTCTTCCTTTGTAAACTTCTGGTCTGACAGGTATAAATCCATATCATTTTTGCCCTTTGAAAAGATCATTTTGTTATTGTAGCATTAGTATAACTTTTTTGGGAGCCTTTTAATTTACTCTCAGTACCCTAGGATGCCCCCACAATGGATATTTCACAGTTACTTTTTCTAAACTGGCAGTCTTCCTCCTAATTTACACAGTCTTTAAAGATGGTGGTGGTTTTAATATTTGTTCACAGATTATTTTATATTCCTCTCTCTTAAGAGGTGAATCCTAATTTCCCTCCCCTTGAGAGTGAGCTGGACTTAGCAACTCGCTTCTAATGAGTAAATATGGTGGAAGCAACTGTGTCACTTCAGAGACTAGGTCATAAAAGACATAGCAACTTCCATTTTGGTTAGTCTCTTGAATCACTTGCTCTGGGGGTTAGCCAGCTGCCATGGCATGAGGAAAGGGGCACATGACAAGAACCTGAGGCCTCCAGCTAATAGCCATGTGATTAGCCATCTTGGAAGTGCATTTTCTAGCCCCACTCAAACCTTTACATGTTTCCAGCCTAGGCAGGTATCATGGTTCATGAGAGGTCCTGAGCCAGACCACTGAGCTCAGGTGTTTCTGGATTCCTGGCCCTTATCCACTGTGAGTTAGTAAATATTTGTTGCTTTCAAACCACAGGTTTTGGGGTAATTCATAATGCTACATTAGGTCACGAATACAAAGATTTGCCTCCTTTTAGACTATGTAAAGGGAGTCAATTCTTAGTGAACAGTCTCTAAGTCTTTAATTTTTGCCTTATATGGCAATGTATCAGAGTTTTTTGATTTTCCAACACTACTTTCCTTAGTACCTCAGATAAAAATGCTTTTTTTCCCCCTCCTTTTTATCAACTTATGCTTTGGATCCTATGCTTACCCTCTTCTCTAAAATCTTGTCTCGAATTTTCACCTTTTATCTTCCCCTCCTTTGGCTTCAACAAGCTCTAGACTCTCCTATCATCAAAACAAAAATTCCCTTTGATCTTGCTGCTTTTTTCGGCCCTTATGTCTGTTTGCAAAGTCTTGAAGTCCTAGTTATTCTTTTGTTCTCAGTTCTTGCCTGCTGGTTTCTGCCCTTAATGGTGACATTTTCTCTTTGAGATTAATTACCGCTCTCCCATCCTTCCTGATCTCTGACATCTTCAGTCCTCAGAATCCCAGGGACTCTGAGAGCTGGCACAGTACTCAGAGACCACTCATAGATCATGAATTGGACGCCGACACAGGTACAAACACTTGCTCCGGGTCACAAACCAAGCTTGTGGCAGAGCTGGGGCTCAGGTTATGCCTTCCTCACTGATAGACCCAAGTTCTTCTCATTTTACCACAAACAATTCCTTGAAACTTTCTCCCAACATCATGAAACTGCATGTTCTTAGTTCTTTTTCTCCCCGCCCCTCGCCCCCCACACCTCCACTTTATCCTCCTCCTTTTTCTTCTTCTTCTTTTGACTTCTCTTCAGTTGCTGGTTTCTTTTCCTAATGCACTTGAAGCTCTGCTTGTTTTTCTCAGTGTCTCTATTGTGATTTTGTTTTCCTGCCATTAAATCAAACCTCTAAATTACCGTTTCCAGTTCTGGTTCTGTCATGGACTGAGTCTCCATCTTGCCCACTGCGCATACACAAAGCAGCTCCACTTGCAGTTCCCACCATCACTTCAATCCCACGGCCAACACCATATTTCTCCAGCTTGTCATAGGTGCTTCTATTTTTCTTATACTTCTTTTTATTTTTCATTCCACTCATTTCAAAAAAGTGTGTTATATATTATGGTGCTAGGAGCATGGGGCCCTGGGGACAGTCTAGTGAGTCTTTAATCTGGTCCCTTCTTGACTTTTCTATGGGCACAGCTGTAGCGAAGGTCCTCCTCACCTCCGTTTGAATTACCCTGACAGTGTATTTAGTTCGTCTCATTACTTCCCCTCTCTCCTATTCACCTATACTGGTTTCTTCATGTTATTATTTTGGACATCCTATGACTTCCTATTATTACCACATCAGGACCCAAATTCTTAACCATCCATTTTAGCTCTGCCTGTCCAGTTGTTTTTCTCAGGAACTCTGTGTTCCACGACAGATTCCTCTGCTTTGTGCTCCTTTCAGATGCTCTTTCTGACCCTTAAGACTTGCTCCATTTGCTCCTTTGGGTCATGTCTTGACTATTTTCTGCTTGTGAACAGAGTGACTCCAGGGCAATTACTCTCAATCACTTCTGAGAGTTCTTGTTGAGATAGGGAGCAAATATGTGTTAAGGGACTCAAAAGGCTAAAATAAAGATGACTACTAAAATGTAATGTTACTTTTACATCTTCTATTCTTTTTTCACTCAACTGTCATATCTCTATTACCTGAAACTCCCTTGGGGTGAGGTGGAAAGAAAAACACTTAGAAGACATCAATGATAAAAATTGACCAGAATGTTTGCTTTCCCCATTGCACTAGATCAGACCATTGGTTAGGGAACTTATGTTTTGAGCTAAACAAGAGTTCCCCACATTTCACAACCCCAGCTTGAATCAGGATGCTTGGAAGTTAGTGGTCAATGGGGTCACTTGACAGAAACCAATAAGGTGATTTTTCCAAGAGGAAGGTTCCCTCATGGGTGTGACAAATCTTGAGGGTGACTGAATCTCTATGAAACCAAACAGGTTTAGAAGGAAGGAAGTGAGTAATTTCTTTCATGTGCTACCTTTCAATATCTCTTATCTATGATTGTACTTATATTAGAGTTATAAATTACTGTGTTTTATCTTGTGGTTACTGTGAAATGTGACTCCATAATAGAATATCTAGGCTGCCAGAGATTTTTGGGTGTATATAAATTAGACCTCAGCATCTCTGGATGAACGACTATTCCTTTTGTGTCAGTTAACTGAGACAAAATGTTACTGCTTCTTTGTCATATTATGGCCTATTCATTAATTCATTTATCTTTTCAACCAATTTTTTATTGAATGCCTGGTATTTTATTGAATTTCTGGTAGAGTGCCAAGTGCTGTGGATATAGTGGTTACCAAGGTAGACAAGGTTTCAACCCTTTCCTGGTAACTTCCAAAGCCAACAGGTCATAAGTAAAGTGAAAATGAGGTATTCTCAATTCTTCTCATCAATCCTCATTGGTTCTCTGCCCACTCTGTTTTTCAGTTTTTTCTTTCCACAAAAAGCCCTTCTCAAGTGGCATCAATTTCTTTCTGCAACCTTAATATCAGTGGTGTCGGTGGAAGGTGCATCTCTTTCATGGTGAAATTCAGGGAAAGTGGAGTTGTAACTCTAGCTGCACATGTGGTCTGATAACATGGGGTTTCATCTGATTCTTTAATGTCAACATTCTTAACATTCTGACAGTTCGTTGGAGCCTCTTAGCATAGTGCCCCATTTTCTTATTCTGTGTTAATAGTTAAAATATTTTCCCCTCATAATTAATAAAAATGAATTAAGTGAGATTTATTCTATATTAGAAGCAGAATATAAATGACAGGGTCTGGCACACAGTAGATGTTTAATAAATATTTGAGAGAAATAGATGCATATAAAGTGGAGGGGAGGAAGAGGTAGTTTATAATTTATCAATTTTATAATTGCTTAAGATATAAATACTTGTCCCTCTATTTTTAATTTTCTAAAGAAATAAAGCAATCTATAATAATAAAAGCATAATATACTAATTAGAATGGGTGTCCTTCGGGACGACCTTCCAGATAAAGCAGGGGCTACGAGGGAAGCCTAGGTCCCGGGAGCCAAAGGAAAGCTGGTGCTGGCAGCTAGGGAAAGGAAGGCCTACTCTTGTACAAATTGTGTGCATCGGGCCTCCAGTAAAGAAATGAAGGGTAAAAAAGTAAGAAACAAAGAAACCACCCAAATTTGATGTGAAGTACGTCATATGTATAACCTCCAAATGCTTTTTTCATCAATATTCCCAACCTGTATGTTGGACAAGTCTTTCCCTCCCTCCTCCACTTCTTCCTCCTCTCCTCCGCTCAGTCCCCACCCCCACCCTTACTGAGTGTTCTGTGTGGCACTCTGGTGACCTTGTGTCCCAATTGGCTCTACCACTTTCTGGCAGGTGACCTCAGGCAAACATTTCTAAGCCTCTGTTTTTTCATCTATAAAATGGGATAATGCCAATTCCTATCTTACAAGGTTTTGTGAGGATTAGGGGTAATAATATATATAAAGTGATTAATATTTTGTCTGATATAAATAATGTCTATAAGATCTGGTCTTTTCCATTTTTTATTTCTCTCTCAGGAGACTATGCTATAGACCTCTCTATATAGTGGGTGATTTCCTACCAAGATTTAAATCTATATAAATTGTATTCTTTTCCATTCTTGAATAATATAAACACAGCTGAGGATATTTTCTCCAGACGTTATAAGAGCATTCTTTCTGAGATGAGATCAAATTTGGAAAATGTTAATTCAGGAGCAGAAATTTTCAGTTAGTCATAAGCAAGTGTTATGTTTATAATGTAAATCCATGTTCTTCAGTTAGCTCAGTGTCTGCTCCTTCAGTCCTTCAATAAATAAATACTGTTGGATGAGTTCAGAGTTAAATTTTCCAGAATTAAATTTGTATCATTTTATGAAGTTGTTTTAGTCCTAATGAGTAAGTTCTCTCAGTAGACACAATAGTCCAAATCAGTGTCCGGCATTGCTTTAGGAATCCCAACGCACATCCTTAATGAATTTCGGAAAATACGAAATTTTTTTTCCCTGTATTGGCAGTTTGCAGGCAAAGCTTCTGCAAACTTTAGTATTCCTGCCAGTAATTGTTCAGTGGTCATTTCCAATCTTGTTTTGCTTAGATTACAGACCCATAGGAAAAGAGTCAACACCATCATTATTACTCTCCCAACAGAAATGCTTCAAGTTGATCAGAAGACCAAGCTGAAATTATCTCTCGTTAGAAGGACTCTTAACAGGGGAGGAAAGTGAAGTTGCCTAGTGCTGATTGAGCTCAGCTTAGTTGAGAGTCTAACATTCTTAGTCTCATTTTATGGGTGAAAGTTACTTTTAAATGTAAGAGCAAGATGCCTCTCTCATACCCGGTGGGATTTACAGAGTCAAACAGCACATCTATATCAGGAAATTCTATTCTAGCTGATGTAGAAAACATTTTTCCAGATGGATTTCTGTTTATACAGCCTTTAAAATTTTTACTTGCACCCAGTTTGTCCCATTGGCAGCACTTCCAGTTCTATTTTTTAAGACTTTAAGCCCACAATAGTGTTTATAGAACAGGAAGTGACCTTTACTGAGAGAAAGAAGGTACAAAATTCCTCATTTACTAGGAATATCTTTTAAAACATGACAAATGGTAGTAATGCTTGTCATAGGATTTTCAGCATTTTATGATGAAACGTTGAAGAAATTGTATAATGAATGCCCATATACCTACCAGTTGTATTCTATAAATTCTAAAATTTTGCTATATTTGCCTAATCATATCTTTATCCACCTCCATCAATTTATCTATTTTTTTTTGGGGGGGTGCATTTCAAAGTGAGTTGCACACATCCTAAGTGATGGACTCATTTTAAATCATGGATGATATCATCTGGCCATTTGGTATCATTTGGCCATCAGGAAAGACTAGGTTAGGCTGATGCTAAAAGAGTAAGCGGAGTAGCTTAGTATGTTTAAAAGAGTTTGTTTTTTCTTGATAAGAGAAGGCTGAAGGTAGGAATTAAAGATTAGTATGATGATTTTAGCATCATTGGTGGCTTAAGCTCTTTCAATCTTTCTGGTCTACCATCTTAGCCTGTGGCGTTTACCTGTAAAATCTCTCATGGCCTGAGATGAATGCAGAAGCTCCAGCCATCTCATTTTCTAACAGTAAGAAGGAGGAAGGGACAAAGGCTAATTTTAATGGCTATCCCAGAAAAATCAATACTTTTATAATTAATTTCTCTACCTCAGGAAAAGAAAACTTGAAGAAATTTTATTGAGATCAAATATTTATAGATGAACTTAGAAAAAAATTGACATATTTATATTTTATTAGCCAGAACATAGCCACATTTGTTCTATAGATTGCTTTATTTCTTTAGAAAATTAAAAATAGAGGCTGAGAAATGTAGCATAATATATTACTTTGATTATTTAGGTAGCTTATTTGTTTCAGCCATTTCATTTTGTTGGGGAAAAAATCAAACAAGCTGAGATTTCCTGTACTAACCCAGCTGTGTGGCTCTTGGGTTATTATCAGAGACATTTGTGAGAGTACACAAGGTGGCTTTGAATAAGTTGTCACATAACTTGAGTTCCATAAAACTATTTGCCCAGTAAGTGAAGTGGTCTTTATGTTGAAGAAGTATCAGTGTAGCACTTGTTTTATAGGAGGTTCATATCACTGTGATCAAAATGTGGTGTCATCAAAATGTGGTGGTTCGCCTAGGTGGGTGTGGCTCAGCAGTTAAGTGTTGACTCAGGAACCAATAGGTCACTGGTTCAATTCCCTGTCAGGGCATATGCCCGGGTTGTGGGCTCGATCTCCAGTGTGGGGCATATAGGAGGCAGCCAATCAACAATTCTCTCTCATCATTGATGTTTCTATTTCTCACTCCCTCTCTATTCCTCTCTGAAATTAATAAAAATCTATTTTAAAAAATGTGCTGGTTTAAGGCCAAAGGACCTGTTGGTTAGACTCACTATCCTTAGGGATATAATCAGCAGCAGCAGCAGCAGCAGCAACAGCACAACCAGTTGTTAGGAATAAAAATTTTTAGGAGAGGACATTGGGGTGCGGGGGGAGGGAACATATGTAATATTTTCAACAATAAAAAATTAAAAAGAAAAGAAAAAAGAAAAATTATCAAGTCCCTGTTCCATACCCATGAATCAGAATTATGTAGGAGGAGGGTCCAGCAATTGGTGTTTTAACAAGCCTCCAAGTGCTGCTGATGCAAGGTCAAGCAAGCTTGAGAACCACTAAGCTAGGTTATGTTTGGAGCTGCCTGTGCCTCAAACTCTTCAGCAGCAGAGTAGGCCTAGTCTTGTTATTTCCCCATCACTAAGGTCACAAAGTGAATGCCCGGGCTGGGCTGATACACACTTAAGTTTACAATGGGTGAGAATTTGGCTCAGTGATGACACAAATCCTGAGGAGTCTTTTTAATAGCATTGAAAGGGTTTGTCTTTGAAGAAGCAGCTTTATTTTCTGAAATTAAAAATGATTTATACCTCGGGAGGTCTTGGGCCGAGGCAGAAGAGGGTTATAGGTTGAGGATGTGTGGTGCCCCGTGTTATGAAAGATGTTTGAGGAGAACTAGGAGTCCATGTACCGTGTATGACAAAAAGAGAAGGTAGGTTTTGCTTTCATGTCCAGGAAATTGAAGTGGCTACCACAGGTAGAAAAATTAAACCACACCACCATGCTTTTCTGTTTTCGACTCGGAGATGAGAATGCTTGGAATGGGCATTTCTCCCCATCCTCAGGGTTTCATGCTCTGAGAATCTGTTTGTTTTTTTTAACATCAAGAATTACTGCGCTTAATTTAAAGATCGTTTTGAAAATTTTAGCTGCGTTTAATTTATTTTCTCTCCTTTAAGAAAGTAGTCTCTTTAAACTTTGCCTGTAATCAAAATGATTTTTGAAGTTTTATGCTAAGCCTGAAACAGAGAACAGAATAAAGCAGCGACTACCAACCCAGAGAAGCCACAGTCCTTCGTGGAAGAATGAGGGTGGTGGAAGGAGGGACAGAATGGAAAGTTAAATACCATTTAAAACATTTCACTCCCCTCCCCTCAGGTTTTAGAAAATGATGATTTATCATTATAGCTGTAGAAAGTAAGTCTTCAGTTGCTCATTCTCTTTGCTAAAATGAAGGCATTGTGTCGTCTTTCTGCTTGTTTTTCTCCTCATTATCTTGAGTTTGCTTCACAACTTATTTGATATTGCAGTTTCAGATCCTAGAGTATTGTTTAATGCATTCATAGAAAACTGCATGTGGTTATATTTAGCCTTTAAAAAAAGCTAGAGATCTTTGTTGGAAATGAAAGATTAGAAATCTAGAAAACAGATGAGGATTATAATATTGTTGCTAGAGGCATGTAATGGAATTGTTAGCTCTATGTAAATCATGTAAAATATGAAATAGTACCATTTTCTTGAAAGATGTACAAGTATATTGACCACACACGTGTTATTGCTTCTAAGTGAGATCTAAACATTTCTGCCTTAGCCTGGAATGTTCAAAAAATGGAGGCTGAACCAAAGGCTTAAGTGCAAACCTTCATGAGGGTGTGAAATCCAGAAGTCACTGGTGATGGACAGCATTGCAATGCAAAGAAGGAGGGAGGCAAGTGTGCAATATCAAGTCAGTCATAACTGGGAAAATGGTCATTGGATGCCCCAAGTCTGCTTCAGTAGCTGAATAGAATGGGTTTTAGAATTTTCCATTTGGTGGGAAAAAAGGTGGAAGCATTTGTTCAATAGTTCCTGTCCCCATTGGTTGAAATTTCACCTCATGAGTGTTAATTGCCCTTCTCCACCGTCTTAACAGAGAAGACTTGTGGTCCAAAGCAAGGGGCTAGCTTGAAGAGAGGCCCTTTGAGTTGCATCTGTGTGATGCTAGTCAGAATATGAGCAAAACCAGTCGCTAAAATGAGTGTTAGAATAAATGAAAGGTTCCCCCCTCACTAACTTGTAGGTACAAAAAGTTACATTAACTTGGTTATCAGGGTCTTGCTGCAATGAAGCTCTGGCCGGCTCACTTGGGAACTCTGGGACTTTGCATAGACTTCCTCAAGTGTTGCGGAAGTTCTCAAAGGGCGCCTGATAAAAGCTCTTGTGGTATTCTCACTGCAAAACCCTCGGCTTCTGCTGGACTGCCAATTCCTCATCTGACTCCAGAGCTGGTGATTCTTACACTTCTTTTTCAAGAACTCAACAGTCTCTTGCCAAATGGGGAAAAAGTCATGCCTCAGGAGAATAGCTGGACCCTTGGAACATTATAGGACTGAGTGAACCTGGTTTTTTTCCATGAACAAACCAGTAAGCCTAGTCACTGTCTAACCCTGGGCACTCACGTGTCTCTAGGATTGATGGAGGGAAATGGTTCACGTGCCAGCTGCCATGCCAGACTCAAAGGCAGACTCTGCTCAGGTGCTTGGGCTCCCAAGGCCATTATAGCAGGTGATGCCTGGTTTGTCATATTCCTTTCCCGCATGGTTAGTTTTATTTTGGTGTGTGTGTGCATGTGAGGAAGGAGGAGACTTGAAATCTGGCTTCTGTTTCCTCATTCTTCATGTGCTTTCTTCCTTTACCCCACAAGTCTCCCTGCTACGCCTCTAATATCTGATTCCTGGTCACAGATATAGCTTCAGATTTTCCCAGAATTGTCCTTGGATCCTATGTAAATTAGGGATGCAAAAAAATACTTGGGTAATTCTACACATCAGAGATACTAATCTTGGCTCTGGCCCAGCTGGGATATGATCCCCATTACAAGTTATATATCTTATCTGTATAGCTAAGTACTCTGCTGATCATTCTGTACATCAAACTGAAGAAAATATTTATGAACATATATTTAGTTCTAAATATATGAATATATATTTAACTTAGAACTAAATCTTCTAAAGGCAGATGGCCCAACTTCTGTTTTTGAACACACATGTATTTGACTTAAGCACTAACTGGCCTCAGTGAAGTGATTATATATTCTAGAAGTATATATACTTGAAGTATACATCAGCCCAGGCTTGGCACTCTCTTCATGATCTTAGAGATGGAGAAAATAACAAGACTTCAATAGTACTACTTTGTTGCTGGAGAAATTGAGGCACAGGCAGTTTCAGACAACCTACCCTAGTGGTTCTCACGTCTACATATTTTGATTCAGTAGGGATGGGACAAGGCCTGAGAATTTTTATTTCTGACAATTTCCATGGTGGTGCTCATGCTGCTGACCTAAGGACCACACTAAGAACTGCTGGTCTAGTAGATAAAAGTCATTTCAGGTTGAAGCCTGATGACTATTTTGGCTTCTTTCATTCAGGCCAGAGCTTGTTTCATCACCATTTACTATATTAGAAGTGGCATTTAATATAATTGATCATTTTAAACTAGATTTTAATACTGTACCTTAAAAAAATTTTATTTTTTTAAAATACGTTTTCATTGATTTTTACAAAGAGAGGAAGGGAATGTGGATAGAAAGATAGAAATATTATTGAGAGAAGAACATTATTGATTGGCTGCCTCCTGCAGGTACCCCACATGGGGATCAAGCCTGCAACCTGGGCATGTGCCCTGGCCAGGAATTAAGCCAGCAACCTCTTGGTTCCTGGGTCTATGCTCAACTGCTGAGCCACACTGGCTGGGCAATACTGTACTTTTTGTATTAAGTACTAGTAAATAAAAGATTAGAAAGCAGGTGAGCTATCCAAAAGGGGGCTTTTTTTTTTTTTTTTTTTTTTTTTTTTTTTTTTTTTTTTTTAGAATGTCTAGTGCTCTGTGTCACAGATAGGCAAGCAGTGGCCCATGGGCTAAATCTGGCCCACTGTCTGTTTGTATAAATAAAGTTTTTTTTTTCCAAGCAGATACAGGTGATTTATTTATTTATTATTTTTATAAATCTTTATTGTTCAGATTATTACAGATGTTCCTTTTTTTAAAACCCCCATAGCTCCCCTCCACCTGGTTCCCGCCGCCTCCTATGCCCTTACCCCCGCCACTGTCTTCATCCATAGGTGTAAGATTTTTGTCCAGTCTCTTCCCACAACCCTCATACCCCCTTCCCCCTGAGAATTGTCAGTCCATTCCCTTTTTGCCCTTACTTCTATTCTATTCACCAGTTTATTCTGTTCATCAGATTTTTTAATTCACTTAATTGTTAGATTCATTTGTTGATAGATATGTATTTGTTGTCACTATGTTATTCATAATTTTTATCTTTACCTTTTTCTTCTTCTTCCTCTCCTTAGAGAATGCCCTTCAGATTTCATATAATCCTGGTTTGGTGGTGATGAACTCCTTTAGGTTTTTCTTGTCTGTGAAGCTCTTTATCTGACCATCAATTTTACATGATAGCTTTGCTGGGTAGAGTAATCTTGGTTGTAGGTTCTTGATATTCATCACTTTGAATATTTCTTGCCACTCCCTTCTGGCCTGTATGGTTTCTGTTGCGAAATCAACTGAGAGTCATATGGGTGCCCCCTTGTAGGTAACTAACTGTTTTTTTCTTGCTGCTTTTAAGATTCTCTCTTTGTCTTTTGCCCTTGGCATTTTAATTATGATATATCTTGGTGTGGTCCTCTTTGGATTTTTTTTTGTTTGGGATTCTCTGCACTTCCTGGACTTGTAAGTCCATTTCTTTCACCAGCAAGGGGGAAGTTTTCTGTCATTATTTCTTCTAATAGGCTTTCAACATCTTACTCTCTCTCTTCTCCTGGCACCCCTATAATTTGGAAGTTGGTACATTTGAAGTTGTCCCAGTGGCTCCTTACACTATCTTCATATTTTTGAATTCTTTTTTCTTTTTGCTTTTAAGGATGGGTGTTTTTTGCTTCCTTGTATTTCAAATCTTTGACTTGATTCTTGGGATCCTCTTGTCTGCTATTGGATCTCTGTATATTATTCTTTATTGCAGTCAGTGTATGCTTAATTTCTGACTGGTCCTTTTCCATTTTTTTGATATTCTCATTAAGATTCTTGAAGGTCTCACTTAGTTCTTCGGAGGTTTGTAGAAGATTCTTTAGTAGCCTTATAACTGTGGTTTTGAACTCTATATCCAGTAGTTTGCTTTCCTCCTTTTCTTTCATTTGTGGCCTGTTTCTTTGTTCAGCATTTTGGCTGCTTCCCTGTGTTGATAGAGTGGCTTTGTATGGTAGGTATCTTCTTGGGCCCAGTGGCTCAGCCTCCCCAATCACCTGGGGTGGACACTCTTGGTGTACACCTTTGAGGGCTGGGTGCACAGTCTTGTTGTAGTTAAGCCTTGATTGCTGTTGATATCACTGGGAGTAAATGACTTCCAGGCCACTTGATTTCAAGGACCCACTGTGTCTATAGCGGAAGAACTGCTGTGCAGGAGATACCCTTATGTAATAGAACTTGCTTCAGCGGGACTTTGGTGCTCACTGAGTCTGCCTCTTGAGTGTGTCCCTTATGGATGTGAGGAGTTGAAATCTGGTATCTGGCCACTGGGAACACTGGCTCCTGTATCTCCAAGGAGGTGCAAAGTCAGCTGCTGTGTGAGTCTGCCCAGGAGGTGCTACAGTGAGATCTACATATTTCTCCTTGTTGTTTGGGATTTGGAACTTTTGGAGCTCTCTGTCTCAGCTGCAGTTTGTTAGGTTAGGCCACAGGCAGACAGGCGATTCATTTGAGTCACTGCACACAGCTTGGGTGGGGTTGTAAATTGGGTGGGTCAGGGTCTCAGATAATCACCAGGGTAGAGCAAACAACAATGGCTGTCCCTCAACAGTCTCTGAGTTTTGGCATCTCCACATTTTGGCGTCTACGCGCCCTTGAGTCCCCAAGTTTCAGAGCTCCGTGTCCCCATAGTTGCAATGATTGCTGCGAGAAAGATACTCTCACTTTCTGACCCGATGCCAGACAGCCCGAAATGTAGCCCTGGAGCTTGTGTTTCCCTTCGGATGCCGCCGTTGCTGCGAATGCCGCCACCATTTCAGGCGCCTCTGCACCTTCTAGCCAGTCCCAATAGACTTTCTCTTTACTTCTAGTTGTAGAATTTCCACTCCCCTGGTTCTGGAAGATGGCTCTTTAGCTTTATAGTTGTAGTTTTAATGTGGTTGTTGGAGGCAGCGCATTCAGGTATATACCTTATGCCGCCATCTTGGTTCTCTGTAAATAAAGTTTTATTGGCAGGCGACTACACATTGATTTCTGTACTCTCAGTGACTGCCTTCCTTCCTACTGTAACAGCAGTGGTGAGTAGCTGCAACAGAGACTGTATGACCCTTAAAGGCAAAAATATTTAATATCTGGCTCTTTTCAGAACACATTTGCTTAACCCTGGTGTATATGTTCCTCCGAACAACTGATGGCTGATTTAGGGAAGCTTTTCTCTTGAAACCCAGCAATGAGCAACATCAGTTTACTTTAGCAGATATGAAACTTGAATCCTAACACTTTTCTCCGCCCTTCCTCAACTCTTCTCCCCCAGCATGGAAAGTGGCCCAATAAGTGAAACGAAACTTGGCCAGATCAGCGATATTTAGAAAGTGGAAGGTGAAAGTGTTGACATCTGCTTGTATTTTGTGGTCTGAGCTTCTCTGGCAACATGTGATATGGCGAGAGTGTTCTGGCCAGCCAGCCATCTCACGTTCTGTGAAACACTGTCTTGTGTTATTTGACTTCAGTTGCATTTCTTGCCAACTAAGAAATACAGTTTGGTAGATCTGCATTCTTTCCTCTACAGTGGCTCCCCAGGTGAACTCTTCCTCTTTTCAGCTGTGATCATTTCATTAAGTTTGAGTGCCTGTTGTATTGAGTGTCAGCATCTGTACCATATGTGCACATTAGTAAACACATATGTATATTTTCAGGCTTATGTGTATTTTAATACATAGGCATGTCCATCTTACCTCTTTGGTTCTACCTCATTTCTATCTTATTTGCCACAGCCCCAGAGAAGCGGATGAGAGCACAGGATGAGAATATAACAGATCTTTAGGGGGAAATGTCTGGGAAGGACTAAGGTGAGGAAGCAGGGTGCTTGGCGAGGCTTCACACTGCAATGCAGATCTGACCGGAGGACAGAAGACCATTGCCTAGGAGAGGTCAGACTGCAGTTCTAACAAAGTTGTGGCAGGTTGGTGGGGAGTCCTTAAGCCAAAGTCAGAGGAATCCTGTGTCCCACAGGCATGGTCTGTGAATCAGGTGTCCTCAAACTACGGCCCGCAGGCCACATGCGGGTGTTTTTGCCGCCTTGTTTTTGTACTTCAAAATAAGATATGTGCAGTGTGCATAGGAATTTGTTCATAGTTTTTTTTTAAACTGTAGTCTGGCCCTCCAATGGTCTGAGGGACAGTAAACTGGTCCCCTGTTTAAAAACTTTGAGGAACCCCTGTGTGATTACCTCCAGCCATAGGTTGGGTATAGCCGAACACAATGGTGGACCCACAGGGACAGCAGCTGGGGTGGTCAGGGAATATGTACCTATAGCAGATCTGAGAAACTCATTTTCATAGCCACAGAATCCTTATGTCTCTCACATATTGTCACTACAGTTACCAATTTAAAAACGAGACCAACCATAGACTTCGGAAGATCCCCCTTTCCGTGAGGAAGAAAGTCTGGGTCATGTAAGGCACTCTGCCACCTGACCTCGTTTGCCTTTCCAGCCTTTTCCCCACCACACACACAATTGCCCGAGTGTGCCTCACACTTCTTTTGTCTTGGGCAATGTTCCCATATAGCTCCCCTTTCCTCATCTGCCTCTCTCTCTCAGCCACCCATTAAAATTCTATTTCTGTTAAAAATACTTCCTCACAGAACTCTAAATGACATCAACAGCTCCCTCCTTAAATGTTTCACTCACACAGAAACCATTTGAAGTTATGTGCCGCATGCTGTGAAAAGTACAGAGATTAATGAAATATGGATTCTGATCTGAAGGATTTACTTTAATAGGAAAAGTGGCATCCCATAAACACTATATTAAAATGCGAAAGCAAGAAAAGTCATAAGGGGGATATAGAGAAAATGTGGTGGGACTTTAGGAGAGGAAGTCCCATGTCAAAGAAATCTGCTATGAAAGGTAGGCCTTCAAGAACCAGAAGGACTTGAGCATGAGGAAATAAGGGGTTGGAGGACGGAATTCAGGTTAGAAAAAAATAACAGGGCCTGCTGGTGTGGCTCAGTGGTGGAGGGTCGACCTCACAGTTGGATTCCTGATCAGGGCACATGCCCCGGTTACAGGTTTGATCCCCAGTAAGCGGCGTGCAGGAGGCAGCAGCCCATCAATGATTCTCATCATTCATGTTTCTATCTATCCCTCACCCTTCTCTGAAATCAGTAAAAATATATTTAAAATATAACAGGGGCATAAGCATGCATTTGTTAGAATAGCCTTAGTAACTAGGGTTTTTCAAACTGTACATAAAACCTGTTAGTGGAGTGTAAAATAAAATTGGTGTTCCTCTTATCAGAAAGAAAAAGAAAGAAAGAAAGGAAATAGAACAAGCTGGAGAATGTTTAGAGTGCATAGTATGTCATAGAAGCATTATTTTGTAGAACTTTTTTTCTGGTTTTGATTTTCTATTTATTCAAGCATACAACAAAGTTTATTTTAATTTAGTTTTTGTAAAGGGGAATTCTTTCATATCTAAGGAGAATTATTAAGCTGAAGTTTAGGAGATAAAATTGTCTTTTTCAACTGAAATTCTTTATTGTTTAAAGTATTACATTTTTTGTGAAACTTTTCTATGTATATGTTTCAGTATATAGAATGGGTTACTATATAAATGTATGTCTTACTGTGGTGGTCAAGCTCTTATTTAAGTTTATTCAAATATATATATGGTGTCCCAAAAATGTATACACACTTATAATAAGTATTAATTCTGTGGGTTAAATCTGAAAACAAAGAAACATCAATTGAGTATACATTTGTGTCTACGCTTTTGGGGGGCACCCTGTATTTATGGAGCATCTCTTTCATACTGGCCACTGGGCAAAGTCCTGGGTATATAACGAGGAAAAAACTGATGTAGTCTCTGCTTTCACGGAGGGCCTGACTCTTACTTGAGAGGTACTAGAAAAACCTGGAAGGCTTTATAAAACACAGACTGCCTCAGAGTTTCTCATTCAGCTCAGCTGGCAGGGCCTTGAAATTTGCATTTCTAACAAGTCCTCGATTGATGCTGAATACTGGTAGGGGATCACATTAGACACTGGTTTAATGGGTTACTTATACAAATATGTGCTGACAAATTGTGCTAGGAGGGAGAAGAGCAGAGAACTATGAGAGAGAGTAACCGGGAAGTCTATTTTATTCTGAATGGTCATTATAAGGTGTCTGCAAGGAAGTGACATTTATGCAGCAGGAACAGCACACTCAATGACCAGAGGAGCGGAAAGCATGGAGGAGCAGCTCGAAACAAGAATGGAAAGGTGGTATGGGCTAGGTCATGCAAATTGAGATATGTATATTCCTGGAGTGCATGAAAACTTTCTGAGGCTGCAGGCACATGGAGTTTTATTATTGACTTCAAAGAGGAAGAAAGAGAGAGGGAGAGAGAGAGAGAGAAGCATCAGTGATGAGAGAGAATCAATGGTCTGCTGCCTTCTGCATGCCCCACATGGGACTCAAGCCCACAAGTCGGGTATTGGCCCTGACCGGGAATGGCACCATGACCTCGTGGTCATAGGTCGAAGCTCCAGCACCAAGCCGCATTGGCAGGCTCTCCTTTTTGTTTTTAATTCTAGATTAAGTTGCTGAATGCTTCTTCTTGTACATGGCCTTTCTGGAATACACAGCAGATTGGGAATATCTGCCAATTGATCTGAGTAGGATGGGGTTTTGGCTGCAGTGGGGCTTCCCCTTCCTACGTGTTTTGGCTTTGAGGTTACTCTTCAAATGCAGATTGCTGGCATGAGCCTTCTTGGCTTCAGGTTTTTTCGCCTTAGCTTCTGGCTTCTCAGCTTTTTCACCCGTCATCTTGCAGGATGAGAAGGAGCTAGACTAATATACACAGGGTGTCTCCCAAAGCTGTATACACACTGTAATAGCTGATAGCTCAATTTTGAAAATGAAATGTATTTTAATAAACCCTGACTTTATAAAATTAACCAGCACTCTGCAACAAAGATGGCGGCGCCTGTAGTGGCCTGGGTGGGATGCTGGTGGTGTCACCTTGGCAATGTGAGCCCAGTGTCTGCACCCTGGCTGTGCATAGGGAAGGGAGAGGAAGGGCCTTGGGCCAGAGGCCAGGGCAAGTGACACTGGGCTCACAACAACACAAGCCCAGCGTCCCCACCCCAGCCATGTGGAGAGAGGGGAGGGGAGGGCCCCAGCTGCACAGAGGGAGTGGAGGGTCCTCAATTCGGAGGCTGGGGCCAGGGATGCTGGGATCATTGCAGGCTGGGCTGAGGGACCCCCACCCACACACACTTAGAACATTACAGCCACAGGAAAAATTTAAAAAATCCTCTTATCTATCTATCTACCTAGCTTATCTATCAGAGAACATAATAAAATGATGAATGGAAATATATTAAAGTAGAAAAATATATGAGGATAACTCTACCGTAAGTACAGTGGAAATATGAGTTTTAGGATAAAGTGAATTAATGTGCTCAGGTTACCCTCAGATATAGAGGAAGATTCCATACCTGTCTAAAGACTGGATTATAGAGGCTCAAGTTTGTGAAGTGGAGGTTTCTGAAAGTGAGAGGATTAGCCTCAGGACGAGAAGAAAGGATAAGCCAGGGCTGTGAGCATGAGGTCTGGGGTGTGAAACTCTTATTCTTTTTTTAAAAAAAAAATACATATTTTTATTGATTTCAGAGAGGGAGGGAGGGAGGGAGGGAGAGAGAGAGAGAGAGAGAGAGAGAGAGAGAGAGAGAGAGAGAGAGAGAAAGAGAGACAGAAAGAAAGATGATGAGAGAATCATTGATTGGCTGCCTCCTGCATGTCTCACACTGGGGATCAAGCTCACAACCTGGGCATGTGCCCTGGTCAGGAACCAAACCGTGACCTCCTGTTTCATAAGTTGACGCAGAACCACTGAGCCAAACCCGCTGGGTGAAACTTTTATTCTTATCTCTGCTCTTATTGTACTTCTTGAATTTTGAGTAAGTGTAACTGCCTCCTTCTACTGATCCCCCTTCTCCAGTCTTATTCTTTTCTCTTCCCTTCCTACAATACCCCTTCATTTTCTTCCTCCCCCCTCTACCACAACATAGGGCGAATGAGTGCAGGATGGGGATACACACCAGGAATGGTGAGACGGAGAAAAATCAATGGATATGGGGAAGTTGAGGAGGATCTCTTTTAGGTGGGGGAGGGACAGTGAGGTAGTGATAAAAATAATTGCAAATGTCATGTTTGTTTTCTTTCTACTTTGAGTCCTAAGGTGGATTCCTGGCTAGAGAAGCTTAGGAGGACCTCAGTTCTATCCCTCGAGGAGGGTAGGTGAGGGAGCCGTCCTGGCCTCTCCCTTCGTCTAGAGATGGGAAGGTTTTCTTTTCACGGAAAGGAGCTGGAGTACAGACAGAGATCTGGCCTGGGAACTCGGGGAATTGGCCTCCGTCTGTCTCTGCCACTTTTTCTGTGACCTTGGGGAAAGCATAGGGATTCTTGATGCTCAGTTTGTAAAGAAGAAGAAGAAGAAAAGGAATAAAGTGACATGTACTCCCTACTCTAAAATGAATGTTTTAAATAATGAGAATTGGAAAGTGTTTATAGAAGTCCAATAACTTGCTTTTCCTCATCGTCCTTAAAGAGAAAACTTACAGTGAACTTGCCAGTCCATTGTTCAGAAAAAAGAAAAAAAGGGGGGGGGGCATCTTTTCTCTTTGAAAAACATCAAGATGTATTCTGCCCTTTAATAGTTGCCTAGATAGAATTTTCCCTCTTAGCACAAAGCAGCTCGACCGGCTTTCAAGTAATCCCTCCTCTGTATACCCCTAATTTAACAAGAGGAACTGGAAGAGGCAGACAGTGTGTGGGAAGACTGAAGAAAATAAGGAAGGTATAGAAACCACTAGAGATGGAGATAAGTTAAACATTCTGGCAAATTGTCATGGTATATTGCTCATGCTGAATGGTTAGACAGTTGGGAAGGTAGTTAAGAGAATGGCCCTAAATGCTTTAATCTAATTGCGAGCAGCTGCCGATTAGTGGAGCTTGACCAACTGTTTTTAATTCCACTCAGTGTTGATGAACAGAAGATTTTTAAGGGAAACTGGCAGGGGCTGTGTGTGTGTGTGTATGTGTGTGTGGCAGGGGCTGTGTGTGTGTGTATGTGTGTGTGTATGAAGTTACACTGCTTTTAGAGGTCAGAGAGTACAGCGACTACTAAGAGATGCTCTTTGAAACCACTGCTGGCTTTCTAGATAATGATTTTCCTAAATTTTGCCAGCTTTTGTTGGGCTCTTGGCGGGAGGCAGACTTCTCTGTTATCCAAATTCTGGGATGATTTTTCATGGGGAGTGATTCATCCCCCACTGGCGGATGACAGACTGACTGTGCCAACACAGAAGCGATTGTTCAATGTAGGCAGTAAATCTAGAACGAGCAATAATAATGCCATTTCGGAGTCTTCCCCTTAGGAATGTTTCATTTCACTTTTTGAATTAAAGAAAATAGGAAAAAATAAGAAAGTGGAAAGTCTTAGCCAGTTTTCTGTATTTGTAAAACCTGCTACAAATTATGTAAATTTGGGAGTTTTCTGGAAAATCAAGTTTTGAGTAGTCCAGGCTAATCAGCTGGATACCTCTTTCGATGTTGTTACTCTCTATTTCTATATTTTCTAACAAGAGGAGTAATATTTTTTAATATTTATTTTTATTTGCTCCCATTACTCCCCACCCCCTGCCATACATTTAAAACACAGTTATTTTCATGTGTCTGCATTGCAAACTGAAGAGCCCATGCACTCGATGGAAAAGAAAAAGGCTTCTATGAGACCACGAAGGCCTTGAAGGTCTCACAGTAGCTGTGTAACTGGCCTGAAAATATGAAAAATGAGACAACCAGCAGAAACTGCCAGGGAGAATGGCGCTACGCTCCTTCAGTGCCAAGGACCATCCGTCTTATATCCCAGATTTCGGTGTCCTAACAGAGAAAGTAAATTTCCTCATTGTGGACATGAGCAAAGATCTATCAACAAAGTTATTCTTCACAGCTTGTTTATAACAGCACGAAGTTAGAAATGTCCCAAATGTTTACAACCAGCACCAGCGAACTAATTTATAATGATCGTACACAAACATAAAAATGTTGTGGGAGGATATATAAATGACGAGGGGAAGTGGTTCATAATGTACTAGCTGAAAATCAGGATCAGAATTTTATAAATTAAAATTGTGTGTGTGTGTGTGTATGAAAAACCAAAGTCAAAAAAGAACATTCTACATTTCTAAATTTCCTCTAAAGAACATTTATTGCTTTTATAGCTGGGGGGAAAATAGCCCTTATTTTAGAATGAATTTCTCAAAATGTCAATTCTTGTCAGGATGCAGCTAAGGAGGAGTTTCATGTCCGGCAAAGGAGGCAAAAAAATAGTCATGAGGGACAGCACTCAATAAACACCCAATTTTGTTTCTGATCTCGTGCCTGTTTGAAGCACTCACACTTGTTTGGACCCCGTTAGATAAATCAGCAACTCTGAAACAGTCACAATTTCCACCAGCTGTTTGGGATGTTTGAGGTTATGTTTTTGTTTCTGGTGAAATGCACTGCCTATCCCTTGAGTGGGCTCAGGAACAATTGTAAAGGAAGTCTTTGAGGCCAACTCAGAGGAAAGCTGCTAATCTCCTGACATCCACAGGGATCTCAGAGGCAGCTCCATCTTGCTGTTGCTTGGTTTCTTCCCTGGCAGGTATTTTGGTGTCAGAACGGTGGCAATATCTTGGGTCTGCTTGCTGGATGGAGAGTCCATGGCCACAAGTGATGACTCCTCCTGAGACAGCAGACACGTTTGACTGCAAAGACGTGAGTGGCAAGCCCTGTGCTTGGAATTCTTGCAAACCTTCTCTGGCTTCTGTTTTCCATGCTGTAATTCTTTCCCATGAGTTCAGGGTTTGTGAGTGCTCTGACAGGAAGCTGTTTATCATTGAAAGCCACCAAAGGAGGGCTGCTGGAAGACCTCAGAGACTTTCCTTTGAGTTAGAAGCCATGGGTTCTCAACGCATGATGTGGCAGAGTTTCTGGAAACTGATTTGGGGAAGAGGAAGCTGACTTACGTGGGAGTCACCATCTCAATTGTCAGTCTCTGGCACCCCGTCCCCTTTTCAAAGAAAAGAAAAATGGTGACGCTTCTAGTGGGAGCTGGGATTTAGCAAAATATATTCTAGAGTGGAGTGAAATTTTACCTGACTTTGGAAACTCACCTTTGCAGATCATTATTACTTGTTTTAGTTTAGCATCACTTCCAAGGTGCTTTGCTATCCTTGCTGCCTTTCTTCTTTTTTCTTTCATCCTATTTGGAGGCAGACTAATTAGACCTAAACTTTTTCTTTTTCCCTTAAGGGCTATTTGTAAATGGCTATTTAATTGAGCACCGACTTGAGCCAGCTACAGTGCATGGTAACCAAGAAGACCGCTGTAAAGAGCACTAGAGGCCTGGTGCACGACATTTGTGCACTGTGGGGGTGTTCCTCAGCCCAGGCTGTGCCCTCTCATAGTCCTGAACCCTTGGGGGGATCTTAGCGCTGCTGCGGAGGCAAGAGAGACTCCCGCCACTGCCACTGTGCTTGCCAGCCATGAGCCCAGCTTCTGGCTAAGTGACTCTCCCCCTTTGTGAGCACACTGACCACCGGGGGCAGCTCCTATGCTGAATGTCCGCCTCCTGGTGGTCAGTGCGCATCATAGCTACCGGTCATTTGGCCATTTGTTCGATTTGCATAATAGCCTTTTATTATATAGGATAGTTCTTATATTCAGGGAGTTCACAAAGGAAATAAAAGAGGGCAAGTAAGCAGTGATAAGGTTAAGTGCTATGTTAAAAAGGTGATTTGTTAGAGGAAATTTTATTCTGTAGAACCCTAGAAAGGCTGGCAAAGCTATAGGCCGGGCAGGTCTGTCTACCTTAAGAGGAACCAGGAGAGCAGTGGTTAATTAAACATTGTAAACCAGAGAATTCCATCAGTCAAAACTCTTTCAGTAGCAAGCATTAGAAACTCAGCTCAAGTTCAGGAATATTCTAACTTCAGACCCTTCTTGGATCTACATGATGTCAGGATATGTCTCTCATCTCTTGGCTGAGTGTTCTTCAGTGTTGGTATCATTATCTGCCACTCTTTTGTCTGATGACAGTGGCCACCAGAAGCCTCAGATTTACTTCCCATCAGTTTGGCAACCCCAGAGGGAAAAGATGGTGCCTGTCCCAACAGTTTTAACAGTCATCCAGAGGTGACTCTCCTTGGATCAACTTGGGTCATGCCAGCTCTTAACCAATCATTGTGGGCTGAGTGTGGCACACATTTTTCAGACAGATCTGAGTTTAAGGTTCTCCCCTGTGCCTACGGAGTGAGGTCTGTCTTATTTGAATCATAAGGACTGAGATCTAGTGAATGGTAGTTTCCAAGGAAAATGAACTATTTATAGAAGAATTAATAAATTCTTGGCAGGCAGTTTCACCGCAAGGCTCCTGATGTTCTTTTCTTGAAGAATTATTATTATTTGAATTGTCCTAAGTAATCAGAATGGTTCTGGTAACTTTCATCCTCAATACAGAAGGGATTGGAGTTTTGATTTTCAGATTTTTTTGTTTCTCAGAGGTTCTTTAATCTCTTGCTACATTTCCCTGCACAGCAATGAGATCTTCCCTTCCATGGGTTTATGGAAAGGTGGCCCTTCTCCCCCAGGGACAATGGAGCCTACTTTCATTATGTTTGTGTGACTAAGAGGGTAACTCAATTATTTAGTGCTGTTATTCTCAAGGTTATGATCCCCACTATCACCTAGAAACTTGTCAGAAATGCAAATTCTCTGCCCCCATCCCATACTTAATTCAAAACTCTGGGGGTTGAGCCTAGAGACCAAAGCTTTAACAAATTCTCTGGGTGATTCTGATATAAGCTCAAGTTCTGAAACCACTGATTAAAGGAACAACCCAGTACAATCTTTTCTAGGAAGACTCAGAGTCCATCAAGACATTTCTGCTATATATTCTACCTTCCTAGGCTCCTGACACTAAAGGAAAGATTATCTCTTGATGTCCTTTGCTGGAGGTGCAGAAATTATTTTGTGCTTAGAATAGGTGAGCTTTGCAGTGAGCTGCAGCTGAGAGTCCCTTCGCAGATTCCTGTTGGCTGCACATCAAGAAATAAATGTTCCTGAAGATGTTGCAGCTTCCAGGCCCATCTTATGTTAAAAACTTTGGAAATCTTTCTAATTCTGTGAGGGGATATAGATCTAACAGAGCTCTGCTACTGATCCGAGAATCTGCAAATCACATGTTCATGTGATTATGTAATCATCCAGTATAATAATACTAGGTTGGCTGCTGGACATGCAATTGCCACAAAACAGACATGCTTCCTGCCCTCATGGAGCACAAGGTCTAGTAAAAGACAAAGACGTGTAATAGACATTAACAGTAGATTGGGATTTCATGGGGAAAAATACAGGTGTTTGGGAGATCATTGCAGCTCACCTGACCCAGACTAAACTGTTCAGGAAAGTCTTGTCAGGGGAAAGTTTGTCTAAACTGGGACCTAAAGGGTGAATAGTCATTGTTTGGCCAAGAAAAGGAGAAGAGAATGACATGCAGCCTGTAATTGAGGGAGAATTTGGTGACTTCAAGGAGCTAGAAAAACGCATCATGGCTGGACTGTAAAGTCTGAAGGGATGCAAAGGTGAGGGGTAAGAGGGTGGTATGGGCCAAATTACGCACATCATATTTACACATTTGGACCTTCTTCTACTAAGAGCAGTAGTAATCCACTGAAGAGTTTTCAGCTGAAGAAGTGAGAAGATTTGATTTATTTCACAATGAGCACTTGAAAATAGATTGGGAGTGAAGTAGGGCAGAGTCATAGATCACAGCCAGAAGCACAATCAGAAGGCCACTGTGATAATGAAATATAAGATGGTGGTTCATTGGCCTAGAATCATGGAAACGGGGTTGGGGAGCAATGGATTAATTTGGGAACTGCTGTGTGGTTCAAGTGTGGGCCAAGGGAAAGAGAATTCAAATGACTCTTAATTTTCTAGCTTGGATAACAAATGCATAGAGGTGCCATTTGCTGTAGAGTAGGCATGAGTGTTTAGAAGAATGTCATGAGTTTAATTCTAGAC
This sequence comes from Murina feae, assembly GCA_004026665.1. NCBI lineage: Eukaryota > Metazoa > Chordata > Mammalia > Chiroptera > Vespertilionidae > Murina > Murina feae. The sequence goes on along the minus strand of PVJC01008790.1, from coordinate 4,726 downwards.
AAGGTGAATTTGTAAAATGCCCAAGAGGAGATATGCAATACTTGCTGTCCAGGCCTGAGCTCAGACAGGTGGTCTAAGTGAGAATAAGTGACAGTCGTCAACATATGAATGACACTAAAGTCAAGGAGCACATGAGCTCTCCTAGGGAGAGTGAGTGGGAAGAGGAGATCTTAGAGCCCCAGGAGCTCCAGGATGAAGAGGTAGACAGGGGACGAGATGACTGAAGAGGCAACTTAAGAATGGTCAAGGCAGTTTGGAGGACAATCAGCACATAGGGTGTGCTAGATGTTATGGAGGCCAGGAAAAGCAGGCTTCAATGCTTTCTAAAAGCACAAGATTGTAATGTCTTAGTTCTGTACCTGAGATCAGGCCAGGTCATCTCCAGGAGGTCGTGCAGTACTACCCTTCACTTGCCAGAATCCTCTCTCTATTCCAGACGGGTTCATTCACAGAGGCACTTTTCAGGAAACATTGCTTTCCTGTAATTATTTTCTTAGACAGATAAAATAGCACTTGCTGAGTCATAATTTACTTAAGGAGACCCCATCCCACACTTTCTTTCAGCTTGCTGTCTCTTCCTAAGTGAAATCAATTAGATTCCTCACATATTTTCCTCTCCTTATCTTATCTCACTCCACTTTCAGGTCACTGTATTCACGGTGCCTCTGACCCCCCATGTGCTTTCAGACAGATGGCCATAGACAGATGTGCACTTCGCAGTTTAAGTTACCCAAATGTTGTGGTGGCAGCAGCACCTCTTCTGGTACCCAACTGTAACAGTGCTTTGTGGCCAACCTGAATCTTTAGCCACTAGTGACTTCCCTGATTGAATTATTATTTTTCCCCTCTTTTTCTTTCTCTTTCTACAACTGGAAACTCCTGGGAGTAATTTTAGCTAGAATTAGATATGCACAGCTGATACTTCCAGCTGCACATTCTTTGGTTCTGTTTGTCTCTCCAAAAGCTCTTGGTGTTCTTACAATTTATTCAAGTGGAGAGCCCTAGGAATGGCGGCCCACCCATATGTTCTTTAAACGCATTAAAAATGATTTTAAATTTCCATGGCCAATGTTGTCAGTGGAAGCAACTAGGGAGAATATTTCAAAATATATTGAGAGTCCAAATGAATGTAATTCTTGGCAATTCACATTTTGGCTTTTAATTATTAGGTTATTAGTAAAATGGGTATGATGTGGTAGGCCTAATTATGCAGTTCAGTACATAAAAAAGATACAGTATTTTTCAAAATTTTTTATCCTGATCTACAGTATGCTATGAAGACCAAAGATCTAACAGAGTCTAATATGGTGAAAATATGGGAATTCATTCAGGGCATTAGGAATAGCCCTCCAGGCTGATGAGTCCCAAATCTACTTCCCTAGGCCTATCTTCTCCCCTAAAGCTTATCCATTGTCTCTATCCAGTGACCCTTTGAACCTAAATGTCTTGCTAGCACTATCTCAAAATCCATAGATTTTCACTGAGCTTGTTTGTCTCTTCTCTAAGCATACTTCCTCTTACATTTTTTCTCGTTTTCATCAGCTCTCCAGACCTCTCCCTCAAGGCCTCTGAATTGTCTTTGACTCTTTCTTCATCTGTACTTTTGCTACCCAGTCAGCTGCTCAGGTTCTCCTGGTCTTGCTACTGAATCACCTTTGCCCTCTTTTCCTCTCACTGTGGTTAGACCAGTCTGGATCCACATATTTTCATTGTTGTGGAACTATAAACATGTCCTAAGTGCTAAGTGGCTCTTCTCCCTTCTGTCTGTTCTCCTGTGAATCCATCACATAAAGAGATGGCAAATTAATTTTCTGAAACACTGTATTTCATCACAATGCTTTCCTATTCTAAAGGATTCCAAAGCTTCCTATTACCTGTAGCTTCCTATTACCTGTAGAGAGTCCAACACCTCTCGCCAAAAGACTTTAAGATCCTTGCATAATCTCTTCAGCTTCCCACTGGGATAACGTTAGTCCAGCCATTCATTTTTTATCTTCTTCATTTTTCCAGATTGTCATAGTAATTCTGAGTTTTTCTGTCATTGAATGTGTTTCTTATCCAGCTCAATTTAATGTCAGTGCATATACAAGTATATACCTTGGCATGTGACTTGGTTGTTGACAACTACCATTAAATACGATGAAATAAGAACACTAGGAAAAGCCCTCTAGATTTCTGTAGGACTTTTTTTTTTTTTTTTTTTTTTTTTTAACTCTGGACTAAGGTTGCCCTTGGTCTCAGAAAATGATGCTTTACATTCCGTTGTGTTCTTACCTAAACATTAATGGCTCTTTGGCCATTTCTTTATTCATTCATCAAACATTGATTGGCCACCCTCTTCCCCAAACACAATTCTTTTCTCTTTGAATAGGTAAAGCTGCTTAAAATCCACTCTTTTCATGAAATACTTAGGTCATCTTCTATTTGTTTGTTTGTTTACATTTGAGGGATTTGTCAGTGGTAAAAGCTGTTGATGGATGTTGACTCCGGTGTAGAAAGTTGGACACTTGTTTTGACATCTAAGAAATAACTCTCATTTATCTATATTATTCTGGTTCCTATTGCTACATAACAAAACACCACTCCAAACACAGTGGCATAATGCCATGGCTATTTTAGCATGCTTTGGGAGCAGGAGCTTGGAAAGGAGGGAGTGAGGATGACTTACTTGAGCCTCCCATCCCCCACATCTGAGGCCTCAGCTGAGAAGACTCAAAGTCTGGGGTTGACTAGACAGCTGGGGACTAAAGTCATCTGGGAACTTGTTCACTTGCATATTTGACACCTGGGTGAGGAGTACTTGACAACGGGGACAGCCAGCTGGAGTATGTTCATGTGACCTCCCTGTGGGGCTTGGCTTCCTTACAGCATGGAAGCCTCAAGTGAGTCAGACTTCTCACCTGCTAGCTTAGTGCTCCAATGATGACTGTCCCCATGAACAGGATGGCACTGCACCCTCCTCTACAGCCAAGCCCCAGGAGTCACGCAGCTGCACTTCCAACATACTTTATTGGGTACAAGCGAGTCACAAATTACCCAGGTTCAAAAACAGGAGAAACAGACCCTACTTATCCCTAGGAAGGATACTAATGAATTTGAAGACATGCTTTAAAATTTCCACATGTGCATGGCCAGCATGGCTCATCGTGTTTAAGCATCGACCTATGAACTAGAAGGTCGCAGTTCTATTTCCAGTCAGGGCACATGCCCAGGTTGCAGGCTTGACCCCTAGTAGGGGATGTATAGGAGGCAGCCAATCAATGATTCTCTCTCATCATTGGTGTTTCTCTCTCTCCCTTTCCCTTCTTCTCTGAAATAAAAATAAAAATATATTTTAAAAAATTGCCAGATGTATAAATTGAGGGGTGAGCTGTAGCTCCTACCTTTGGAAGCATGACGAGGGTTGGTGTGTGGGGCACTTTGCTGTCCAGTGCTGGTATGTCAGAGTAAAAATAATCTGAAGGAGAAATAGTAATACTTTCTTATACTTACCAAATTTTGGCCAGAGGTTGGTGTTTTTGAGGTTTGAGCCTTATTTATTTATAAAGAGAAGTCCATAGGAACATATTTTTTTTTTCTCTTCTTTAATAGGCTAGAATTGATATTTCTTTTAAGACTTAAAAAAGGTGCTTCTGAGAGTTTCAACATTTGGCAGCTGGTAGTAAGTGGGAAATGCCATAACATAAACCTTGGTTTTGGTTAAGAGGCGGGTGGTATTTTTGGAGAAGTCGGTGTCAACCACTGACTGCAGCCACACTGACCACCTCCAGCCCATCTGCAGAGACATTTCTGTCTCTGGCAAGTAAAGCCCCCTCCTTCTCCCTGCTTTGACTGCCGCCCTGAGTTCCCCTTTTCTTTGACCTTGAGTTTCAACTTGATGAGTTGTCAAGAGGACAGGGTCACTGGATTCTTCTATCTGTAAAGAAATTCAGAGGCAGTAGCCGTGGATAGAGGCAATTTTCTGCTCTTATAACATTTGTTCACATTCATTAAACAAATACTCAATGAGAGCCTTTTATGTCCCAAGCATTGTGCTAGAAAATATAATTACAAAAAAATGAGCAAAATCAGACAGTGCCTGTGTGGAGCTGAGATGGCAAGGAAGCCTGGAAGCGCAATGTGTCCTGATACAAAGGAGAGATATGAGGTTCTGTGAAAGCTTATGCTCAGTGGGGTTGACATTGGGAGGTGGGGGAAGGTTTCCAGAGCAAGAACATTTGAGCTAAGGGCTGAGGCATGAATAAATAATAATCGGGAAACGAAGGGAGAGTGATCCAAGCAGGGAGGACAGTCTGTGGAAGGAAGTGACAGGATGAGTTGAAAGGACTCAGGATAAGAGAAGGATGAGAAAAGGCCAATGTAAGGAAGAGTGGAGTAGAAGGTATGGCTGGTGGGGAGGGTAGAAGCCATATTGTATGAAGCCTGGAAACCACAATCATGATATCAGTCAGGGTTCTCTATAGAAATGAAGCCAATAGTATATATATACCATTTATATGTAAACAGAGCCAATAGAATATATAACATATATCTAAACTAATAAAAGCGAAATATTAAAATTAACCGTTTCTCCGAGACAGGGTAAGCCACGCCCACCAGCCAATCAGAGCGGCTGTATGCAAATTAGCCCAGCCAACATGGCGGCCGCCACTCCCGGACCTGAGTAAACAGCCCTTTCCATTGCGGCAGGAGCGAAAGTGAAGCTTCGCCCCTCAGCTCAGCTCCG
>PVJC01008789.1:18917-47641 GCA_004026665.1 Murina feae | reverse complement strand
GACGAAGAAGAAGAAACAGGTAAAGATAAAAACTATGAACAACAAAGGGACAACAAATACCTATCAACCAGGAAATATAACAATTAAGTCAATAGAAATATCTGATGAACAGAATAAACTGGTGAATAGAATAGAAGTAAGGGCATAGAAAGGGAATGGACTGACAATTCTCAGGGGGAAGGGGGTGTGAGGGGTATGGAAAGAGACTGGACAAAAATCTTACATCTATGGATGAAGACAGTGGTGGGGGTAAGGGCACAGGGTGGAGGTGGGAACCAGGTGGAGGGGAGCTATGGGGGTTTAAAAAAAAAGGAACATCTGTAATAATCTGAACAATAAAGATTTATTAATAAAAATAAAAAAAAAGAAGTTACCCTAATCTGAACAATAGTAACTAAGGCAAAAAACTTGAAATCTTGTATTATCTATTGATGTACAACAAATTACCAAAAATGTATCTGCTTAAAACACCGCAAATTTATTATTTCAGTTTCTGTAGGTCAGAAATACTTGGCAGCCTGGTTAGATTATTTGCTGAGTCTCACTTAACTAAAATCATAGTGCTGGACAGGTATGTGGTTCGGAGGCTTGGGATCTTCCTCAAGCTCATTATTTGTTGGAAGAATTCAGTTTCTTACAGCTGTAGGTTTTTTTGCCCTCTGTCAGCTGGTGGGGTATTCTCTGCTCTTAGAACCGCCTACATTTCTTCTCATTTGGTCCCCTTCGTCTTTAATCCAGCGCTGGTTAAGTCCTTCTCAAACTTCTACTTTTAAGGTGTATTGTGATTCCATTGGACCCACTCAAATATTCCAGAATAATCTCCCTATTTTAAAGTAAATTTATTAATCTTACCTATAAAGTTCCTCTTGCCATTTATAAGGTAATATATTCATAGCTATGATATCATATTCACAGTCCTGAGAATGAGGGAATGGACTTTTCTTAGTTCTTCCTATCACACCCTTGATGAAGGGAGAAGAAAAATTATTAAATATATTTTGATGCATTATTTTTCCTTTTAATATATTAACTTGCCTTGACACATATGAAACAATAGTGCAGTAAACCTTTGAACAACATGGCTTTGAACTGTGCAGGTTCGCTTATGCATATTTTTTCCCCATAAATATACAGTCATCCCTCTGTATCACCAAGTTTCACATCTGTGGATTTGATCAGATGCAGATGAAAAACAGTATTTTCCATTTGCAGTTGGGAATCCACAAGGCAGAGGGCCAATTGTATGCATTTTTCTGTGGCATTTTATATAAGGACTTTATCACTTGAAGATTTTACTGTCTGTGTGTGGTGGGTTCTAGAACCAATCCCCTGTAGATACTGCAGGATGACAAAAGTTTTGGAGGAGTCAAAAGTTACATGTGGATTTTTTACTGCATTATGATTGACATCCCTATCTCCCTGTTGTCCAAAGGTCCACTGTAGATAGTTTTTAAGGCTTCAATAATCATAGTTATATATTCCCATGGTTTAAAAATTAACTAGTCATACAAAATTATCTTGAGTAAGCAAGTAAGCCCATTTGGAACTCTAAATGCCTCTAATTTAGCCGTGTCCCAGACATATTGTCTATGAGTGCCTTTACTTGAAAAAAGTTGGGAAACACTGATATTACTACGGAAGATCAAGATTTAACCCTCCCTTTTCCAACACCCAATTACCACACACATGAACATTTCCTTTATTCATCCTCTCTATTAAAGCTCATAATTTGGGGCAGAGAGACATGTACTTATTTGTATTTTTATGACTATTTATGCTGTCACAACTGAGCCATTTAATAATTTGTCCCCCATCCCCTAGAATTGTGTCTTTTTTATTCTTATTTTGGTTTTGTTTTATTTTAACCCCTTACTCTCCACTAAGTTTTCTAAATCTCTTAAAAATATTGACTCATATTCCAGTTTCATCATTTTGAAGGAGTCTGGAGATGCCCAGCCTACTCACACTCCATTGCTGTACAGAGTTGTCAACTCAGGACCCCTCCTTCTTTTTCATCACCTTAGAATTTTTTCATGGTTTCTTTTACTTTATACATAATTTATTTCTCTCTCTGCTGTGCTCCCTTGATATGAAAAATAAAATTAATACTCCAGTAGATTTCTCCCCTCATTCTCCATGCATGGTTATAACACATTTATTGATTTTAATGTTCCCAAGAACTGTTTTCTGGATAATTTTTAAACATAGAAATGAATATATAAATATAATTTATCTTGTTTAACACTTCAATATGTATTTTTTAAACTTTTCAAGCTCTGTAAAGTTTTCTTATCTTTACATTTTAAAGTAACTATAGATTCACTCAAAATTCCTTGAAGCTGCAAAGATAGAGGCTGATGTACCCTTCATCCAACTGCCCAATGGTTAAGTTTATGCAGATGGAGCACAATATTAAAACCAGGAAATTGACAGTGGTAACCACTCATATGTCCTCCCTCTCCATTATTTTTTCCATTTCAAGATTGTTGAAATGAAATCATATAGTATTTAAGCTCTTGAGACTGAGTTTATTCACTAAGTATAATTCTCTTGAGGCCCAGCCATATTTTTGTATGTGTCAGTAGTTCTTTATCTCTCAGAGTTTTCACTTTCTCTGATTATTGGTATATATAACTTATTGGTATATAGATCTTATTGGTGTATATATCTTATTGATATATCCTATATAATAAAAGGCTATTATGCAAATTGACCTAATGGCAGAACAACTGGTTACTATGATGTACACTGACCACCAGAGGGCAGATGCTCAATGCAGGAGCTGCTCCCTGGTGGTCAGTGTGCTCCCACAAGGGGAGTGTCACTCAGCCAGAAGCTGGGCTCACTGCTGGTGAGTGCAGCAGTGGTGGCGGGAGCCTCTCCGCCAGGCTGAGGGACACAAATTTTATGCACTGGGCCTCTAGTGTATATATATACTATCTATATTGGTCTGCTTCTCTGGAGAACCTTAATACAGATTTTATGGAAAGTGGTACCTTGAAGAACAGAATTTTAAGGATGAATTTTAAAAAATATATTTTATTGATTTTTTACAGAGAGGAAGGGAGAGGGATAGAGAGTTAGAAACATCAGTGAGAGAAACATTGATCAGCTGTCCCCTGCACATTTCCTACTTGGAATGTGCCAGCAACCAAGGTACATACCCTTGACTGGAATCAAACCTGGGACCCTTTAGTCCATAGGCTGATGCTCTATCCACTGGAGCCAAACCAGTTAGGGCAAGAATGAATTTTCTTAATTGGTTCTAAGGTTTCTGGAATTGGCTCTGTAATCTCATTAGATTTAAAGATGCCAATGACTCTATTTCCAATGGTAAAGAGACAGTTCATGGAAATAGAGATACACAGATATTGAATAATCCTGTCAACCAGTTATGAAAAATGAGGAACTAAGTAACTCCATAGACTGCTTTTGAACATTTTTGGAAAACTAATTAATGAGATTGACAGATCACTCCTATTGGTCACTGGCTAGATGGTGAGAGAAAATGCTAAGCTCAGAGATTCAAATTCCTAGCTTAATTGCCACATAAATGGCTAGACAACTTAGAAGTTGTGAGCCCTGAAGGAGACTCATACCTAGAAACCCAGACATACAGTGAAAACTAAGGACTCAACAGAAACAGAAAATCAAAAGCCTAAGATCAGTAGGTAATACAGGAGCCCAAATTTGCTTTCCTCATTTCTACTTGCCCCTTCTAAGATGTATCTGGGAGAGAAACTGGGTTTTATTATTATTCATGAATAAGATCTAGAGCTATTATGATTTATGAATTAAAAATCAAGAGAAAATGAAAGGACTTGGGAACCCCTAAGTAGGGGATATTTGGTCACGCTAATTGACCTCTTCTGTTGAATTCTCTAGAGTGTGGATATGGATCTCCCAAAGTGGTGAGATTTTGCAGTAGAGATGAAGATTAGATACTTAAAAACAAATAAAATTGAGCTTCAGTGGCAATAGGAGACTAATAAGAGGAAGAGCACAGAGAGCCTTCCTTGGATTATCTAGCAAGAGAATCAGAGCAGAAGCAGTGAAGAGGAGAGGCCTAATCCTATAAAGAGAGTAAGTTTTGTCAGATTAGGAACTAAGAAGAAATCTAAGGCTATGGAAAGAAAAAAAAGTAGTGCACAAATACACATTAGCTATGTACCCATAGGCCTAGTAGATTGATTAGCAGAAGACTGAAGTTCCATAGCCATGTTGAAATGGAGAAATGAGGTAAAATAACTTCTGGAATAACTCAACTCAGTTGACATTTCCAATATTTTTTATAACTAAGCTCATAAAGATACATAAGACATTTAGCTGATAAAGAGCCAACCAAAATGAATTTTGGAAATAATATGGACACAAAGCAAAAGCAAAAAACCTGGCCACCATGATTAAAATGGTAATAATAATTGTCTACTTTAAGCAGTAGCTAATTAATTTTATGGCCAGAGCAGTTTTTCCCTTTACCTGACTTAAAATAAATGTTAAAAATACTCTCTTATTTGGAAATTGAAATTCTTTATAGATTCCTAGTCCAACCTGATCAATGTACATGTAAGGAGGATGAAACCAAGAGAGGGCGATAAGACCTTCCCAAGGTCATGGAGAGTTTCTGACTGAACAATAATCTCAAGTGAACCAGGACTACCAGTCAGGCCCTCCGACCCCCTAGTCCTGGGTCTTTCACTTACTCGCCTTCTTGAGATCTTGACCTGAGATTCCATGACTCTGTGACTTTATGGTTCTAGAATTCCAAGACAAAGCCCAACAATGTCAGTGCCCCAGACAACCTTGGGACACAATAAAAGCATGGTCTAGATTGAAGTACCAACTAAATAATTTTACACTTCAAAATATCAACTATACCATCATGGATTCAAACTCTGAACACCATCCTGTGTTTATGGTATTTCCTCCAGAGATCTCTGCTTCAGAATTTCAGTCAATGAAAAATGTAGCCACAAGATATGAATCTACCATGCCCTTTTACAAATTATTTACTACAAAAATAAAAATCTTTGGGGTAAGTAAGATTTCCCCCAATGTAAATGCTACTGAAGGTGTGTTAGAAATTTAATATATGTGTTCCCCAAAATTCATATTTGAAGCCACAATCCCAATGTGATGGCATCTAGAGGCAGGGACTTTGGGGGATAATTATTTCATTAATAAGTAGGGGTCAGAGTACTGGGTTTCTTTGTGAGGATACAACAGAGAAGTCTGCAGTCCATAAGCCAAAAGAGGGTCTCACTAGAATCTGATCATTCTGGTACCCCGATCTTAGACTTTCAGTTTTCAGAACTGTGAGAAATAAATGTCTGTTGTTTATAAGTCACCGGGTCTATGATACTTTGTTAAAGCAGCCCAAATTGACTAAGATAGAAATTGATACCCAAAAGTGGGCTGCTGCTATAACAAACATTCTAAAATGTGAAAGCAGCTTTGGAGATGGGCAATGAATAGGGGCTAGAAGAGTTTTGAAGTGCACACTAGAAGAAACTGAGATTTCCTTGAAGGAACTGGTAAAGGTAATTTTAGTGAGAGCTCACAAAGTAAAGAGGAGAGCTGTATCTTCTTAGAGAGTGAATATGAGGTGGTGTTACCCATGGGATATTCAAGTGGGGATGTTTGACAAGAGCTAAAAATGTGAGTCTGGAGTTAAGGAAAATGATATTGTTTACAACTCAACTACATTAAGGTAATAGTTGCAATGGGAGTAATGAGATTCCTCAGATGGAGAAGGTGGACGGGAATAAAAGAGGGCAGAGGACACATTCTCTTCCATTCTTCATGTCAATCTTTCCCGGCATGCATCAAACCACTGCTTGGTGTGGTAGTATATCACAAGTGTAGCATAGAGACAAAAAATAGAAAAGATGGGAAGTGCTGTGAACCCTGGGACATGACCATACCTCCATAGGCTCAAAGAATGGGTCACTGACCAGAAGCATTTCTGACAGTCCACTTCTATTTGAGGCCAGGCCTGCATGGTGATTTAGAATTCAGTACTTTTCAAACTTTAGCATTTATATGCCACAGACTTGGTGGTTCCCCCCACCCCCAACCAACTTTGTTGAGATGTAATTGACATGTAACTTTGTAAAGTTTAAGGTGTATAATCTGACGATTTGATATGCATGTATATTGCAAAATATTTACCACAGGAAGATTAGTTATCACATCTTTCACATAATTGTCATTTTTTTTTGTTGTATGGTGAGAACATTAAAACCCAACTCTCATAGCCACTTTCAAGTATACAGTATAATGTTAATTGTAGTCACCATGTTGTACCTTAGAGCCTGGAACTTAACTGGAAGTTTGTACCCTTTGACCAACATCTCCATATTCTCCCCAACCTCTGAGCCTCTAACAACCACTATTCTACACTCTGATTCTGTGAGTTTAATGTCTTTAGATTCCACATGCAAGTACTTGTCTTTCTCTTGCTCCACTTAGCATAATTTCCTCAAGGTCCATCTGTGTTATTGCAAATGGCAGAATTTTCTTTTTTTATACTGAAACTAGTGCCCGGTGCATAGATACATATACATTGAAAGGAAATTAATTTGAAGGTGGCCAGTGGGGCAGGATTAGGTGAGACGGGTAAGACACACCCTGGAGCCAACCTTCCCATGGTCCCTCCCCAGCAGGCTGCACCTGGGGCGCAGTGGCTCAAAGGCCGTCTGTTGGAGTGAGTGGGGTCCCTCTGGCAGGTGGAGTCTCTCAGCCCAGCCTGCTGGGATCAGGCTGAAAACAGCTCTTCAACATCTCCCCAGGGGTCCTGGATTGTGAGAAGGCAGTTCTCAGGTGACACATTCCGGAATCAGGCTCCCTCCTTTTTGGTTCCAGGTCCAGTCACCAAGTCACCGCAGTTAGGCAGCTCCTTCATTGAGTATCTGCCCCCTGGTGCACATTGTACATCATAGCTATTAGTGAGATGGTCACTTAGCCTTTTATATATATACTAGGGGCCCAGTGCACAAAAATTTGTGCATTCGGTGGGGGTCCCTCAGCCCGGCCTGTGCCCTCTTGCAGTCTGGGACACCTCAGGGGATGTTCACCTGCTGGTGTGCCTGGCCAGCCTGGATGAGGGCTGATGGCTGTTTGCAGGCTGTCCAAGCCCCCCTGGGGGTGTGAGGGGCTGAGGACCATTTTCAGGCTGGCTACAGCCCCTTCAGGGTTCGGGTTCCTACTGGGGTACCTGGCCACCCTGGGTGAGGGGCTGAGGAGCTGTTTGCAGGCTGGCCACAGCCCCCATTTACCCAAGGTCCCAGTGAGGCTGGCTGGAAGCTGGTTTCTCGGGTTTATTTATCTTCTATAATTGAAACTCTGTTGCCTTGAGCGGAGGCCACAGCCTGCTAAGCAGGCAACGAAGCCTCCTGTTTGCTTCAGCTCTGTGGTTTCTATAATTGAAACCTTGTTGCTTTGAGCGGAGGCCAAAACCGGCCTAGGCAGGCAGTTTCCTCCATCACTGGCCTCCTGTTTGCTCTAGCTCCGTGGCTGCTGGCCACCATCTTGGCTGGTTTAATTTGCATATTGTCACTCTGATTGGCTGGTGGGCATGGTTTGGCTGGTGGGCATGGCTTAGGTTAACAGAGTGGGAGTTAATTTGCATATTACTCTTTTATTAGATTTTATAGATATTTCATTTTCTTTATCTACCTAGATTGTTTCCATGTCTTACCTATTGTAATTAATGCTGTGATAAACACGATAGCACAATTTTTTCTTTGAGATAGTGATTATGTTTCCTTAGGATATATACCCAGAAGTGGGACTGCTGGACCATATGGTAGCTCTATTTTGAATTTTATTAGCCTGGGAATTTTATTCAGTAAGTATAGGATTGAGCATGATAATTTGCACCTCTAATTCTTAGATGATCCTATGGCTGCCAATCCATGGATTACATCTTCAGAAGCTTGATTTAAATCATTTTTCTTATTACCAAATACCAGGTAGAGGGATCCAAAAATACTTGGGTACATAATAAAGGGGCTTCTACTACCCTTCCCTTTTTTATAAAAGAGGATAATTGCCAAATCCTATAATCAAAAGGAGATCTAAATTTTCTAAAGGGGAACCCACCATTTTGCTTTTTCCTTACTGTGTCCTTTTCCTCTCTTTACAGACTATTCAGATCCTGCTTGGACTAATGAACTTTTCTTTTGGGGTAATTTTCTTTTTCATGTTTGAAGACCCGTACCCAAGGTTCCCCTTTATATTTATTACAGGATATCCATTCTGGAGCTCCCTTTTGGTGAGTATAGTCAATCAAGGTCAATGTGAAACTATGTTAACAGGGATATTAGAGAATTCTTAGTTTCAAAAATGAGCTAATTGTTGTGTGATAGGCTTTGAAATGTCAAAATTAAAATAAGCCTTGTTGAAATTATTTCCCCATTAATTCATCAGTTACTGATATTCCATCATTGTGTCTTGAAGTTCCTTTGGAAATATTTCTTTGGGTCTTGAGGTTATTTGTCCATTCATTCATTCAAATGAGTTACCAACTGAGCCAGATACATAGAAGAAAGTAATCAGGATTCAAAGGTTAGTAATACATGGGTCCTGATTATGAAAAACAGTGTGGCTATTCCTCCAAAAAATTAAAACAAGAATTATTATGTGATCCAGCAATTTCACTTCTGGAAATATATCCAAAGGAAATGAAAACACTATGTCAAAGAGATCTCTATACCTCCATTATTCATAGCAGCATTATTTAAATAGCCAAGACATGGAAAAAAGCTGTGTTCTACAGACAAATGGATAAAGAAGTCTGCACACACACACACACACACACACACACACTATGGAATATTCTGTCATAAAAAAATGAGGATATCCTGCCAATTGTGACAACATAAAATTTAAGAGCATTATGCTAAGCAAAATAAGCTAGATAGAGAAATATAAATACTGTATGATCTCATTTATATGTGGAATAAAAAAGGGATGAGGATAGAAAGGATTAAAGAGGGTCAAATATATGATGATGGAAGAATATTTGAATTTGGGTGGTGGATACACAAAGCAATTTTCAGATGATGTCATAGAACTGAAACCTATATAACTTAAAAAATATATTTTTTATTTACTTCAGAGAGGAAGGGAGAGAATCACAAGAACATGAACAATGAAAGAGAATCATTGATGGGTTGCTTCCTGCACGCCCCACGCCAGGGATTGAGTCCGCAATCCAGGCATGTGCCCTGACTAGGAATTGAACTGTCATCTCCTATTTCATAGGTCAATGCTCAACCACTGAGCTATGTCAGCTGAGCTGAAACCTATATAATTGTATTAACCAACAGCATCCCCAATTTTTAATTAAAACAAATTGTTTTAATTAAAACAATTTGACATTACCAAAGGCAGGGATTGTGTCAAAAGGCATAAACTTCCAATTATAAAATTAAAAAGTACATGATGACTATAGTTAACACTGTTGTATAATATATATGAGATTTTTAAGAGGGTACCTCCTAAAACTCCTCATGACATGAAAAGTATATGTTTTCTTTTTTGTTTTGTATCTAAATGAGAAGATGGATGCTAACTAAAGATATTATGTTGATCATTTTATGACAGATGTAATTTAAATCATTATGCTTCACACCCTAAACTTATATAGTGATGTATTGCAATTATTTCTCAATAAAACTGGGGGAAAACAAAAACAACCAAATAAAAATAATAATATATGAAAAAATTGCCATGTGGTGTGATGAATGGTGACAGAAGACACAAAAATTGTCTCTACAGGAAAGGCACTTACAAAATAGAGAGGAGGTTTCCCAGAGATATTTCCATCTTGACCAAGTTTTAAAGAATTTTAATCAGATGAAGACACATATGGAGGAAGGGAGTGGGGGATGGTTGGGTGTAAGATGTAGGATGTCTTGCTGTACATCAAGGAAGAAACATGAAAAACATAAGGAAAAGCTTAAAGTATGGGGAACACTTTTTATTCTGAGAACTGTAAGAGGTCAGTGCAGAGAGTAAAGGGAGAGAGATGAGGCTGAAAAAATACCGCACAATGAACTAGAAATTTAAAAATGGATGAACTGTGACCAGATTTGAAATTTCTCTTAGACAATGATCCTACCACTATGACTCATCACAATGAAAATTTTGGTATTTCATATAACTCCCAGAATATTAGCTGCAACTCTGCTTATGTTTCCTTCATCAGACTGCAAATAAGTAGGAAGGATGTTTTCTATAGGAACGATGGAATCTGATCTTATTGGTTGTAAACTGAATTGACACCAGTATGTTATGATGTCTGCAATAGCTACAAAAGGAAGATGGATGAGAAAAATGAAATCCCAGTAAACTTTTAAAAAATTCTTATGTTCAAATAAATAGTTAAAGCTAAAGCAAACTTCTAGTCCAGTATTTTGTTCACTATTCATTTATGGACAACCCATACAAGGCATCTCACCTTTCTCACTCCCCTGTGGACTGTGTGAAGTACAAGGAGGTTCTGTGAAAGAGACATGTAGAAGTCTATACTCTGAGGACTCTTTATGTTCATCACTAAGATATGTATTCTTTATAACAGTTCATTTATTCTGGAGCCTGCCTAATTGCATTGGAAAAAAAAGGCACACAAACTATGGTGAGTTATATTTCCCCTTTATTAAAAAGTATTTATAACTTTGAAATAACTCCGTTGCATCTTGAAAATGAATTTGGAAAATCATTAAGCCACTATAACTTCAAAAACTGTCAATTATTGATACCAATCAATATTATTTGCTTCCCCCCCCCCCCATAGAATCATAAAACATTAGGGCCAAAAGCAAGTTTCCTAGTTCATCCAGTTTAATTCTAATTTTACATATAGACACTGAGGCATAGTTTAAATGACTTGTCCAAGTTCCTCAGTCAGGTGGCAGAATGGCATTGTTAAAGTATCCCAACCATTCTTTTTATTGTTGTTGTTGTTGTTATTGCTAATACTCACCCGAGAATATTTTGCCTTTGTCTTTTAGAGAGAGTAATTTTAGAGAGAGTGGAAGGGAGGGGGAGAGATAGAGAGAACCCTCTCACATTAATTGGTTACCTCCCGCAGGCTTTCCAGCCTGCAACCGAAGTATGCGCCCTTGACCAGAATCGAACTCAAGGCCTTTCAGCCTGTGGGCCAACATAAGTATTTCTGGTGCCTACTGCATGCCAGACATTTTGACACGCAGTCATTTGACACACATGATAGGCACACTATGTAAAGGACATAATTTAACCTGATATGCAAAATCAGAAAATAAATAATAAGTATTAATGAATGCAAAACTTTAACTTACAGATAAACTATAAGCAGCATATTTTTACTTTTCTCAAAGAATCAAAGCTATGAGATATTAATAATCCAATAAGTTATTTTCAGCAAAGAATGCCACCTATAGATTTGCAGTTTTGGTAAGAAAAAAAGTTGCAAGTATATATATGTAATATATATATGTATAGTATATACTGATATATGTTAAATATATAGGTGCATATATATGTGGTAATATAATATACTAGGGGCCTGGTGCACAAAAATTTGTGCACTCAGGAGGTCCCTCAGCCCGACCTGTGCCCTCTCGCAGTCAGGGACCCCTCTGGGGATGTCCACTGCTGGCGTGCCTGGTCGGCCTGGGTGAGGGGCTAATGGCTGTTTGCAGGCTGGCCAAGCCCCCCAGTGTGGACCCTCACTCCATTGGGTTGTGGCCAGCCTGGGTGATGGGCTGAGGACCGTTTTCAGGCTGCCCACATCCCCTTCAGGTTTTGGGTCCCTACTGGGGTACTTGGCCAGCTTGTGTGAGGGGCTGATGGTTGTTTGCAGGCTGGCCAAGCCCCCCAGTGGGGTCCCTCATCCCATTGGGGTGTGGCCAGCCTGGGTAATGGACTGAGGGCTGTTTTCAGGCTTTCAGGCTGCCCATAGCCCCTTCAGGTTTTGGGTCCCTACTGGGGTATCTGGCCAGCCTGGGTGATGGCTGTTTGCAGGTTTGCCAAGCCCCCCAGTGGGGTCCCTCACCCCATTGGGGTGTGGCCAGCTTGGGTGATGGACTGAGGGCTATTTTCTGGCTTTCAGGCTTCCCACAGCTCCCATTGACCCAATGTCCCAGCAAGGCTGGCTGGAAGCAGGTTTCTGGGGTTTGTTTATTCTTCTATAATTGATACACTGTTCCTTTAAGCCGAGGCCTAGGTAGGTAATGAAGCCTTCTGTTGGCTTCAGCTCTGTGGCTTCTATAATTGAGACAATGTTGCAAATATGTTGTTGCTTGGAGCGGAGAGATGCCCAGGCGGCCAGCAAATAGTTTTATTCCTGCTGCAACGGAAGCTGCCTGTTTACTCAGCTCTGTGACTGCCGGCCTCCATCTTGGCTGGGTTAATTTGCATACAGCCACTCTGATTGGCTGGTGGGTGTGGCTTAGGCATCCCGAAGAAATAGTCAATTTCAATATTACACTTTTATTAGATTAGATATATATTAAACATAATCACAAATAGGTCATGACTTTGATCAGAGCACCAAAATGCAATGTGGCTATCCTTAAGAACTTATATTGTTCAGTGTTACCCCTCTACCTAATTAAATAGGATTTAAATTAGGCACAGATTATTGGGGATATAGAGGATATTGAAAAGTTCACTGGTTCCCTTTATTTTGTATATGAGAACCTGAAGCCCAATTAGGTGATGGGACATTTGTAAGATAATATGGATGCTTCATGGCATTGTAGTGCTGAGACCAAAATCCTGCTGCCCAGTCTCTTCACCCATTGTTTTGTCTATAGACTCAGATGGGGCCTGGTAATTGTGTTGTTTTTACTCTCTTTCAGATGAGGATGAGCCAAACAATGAATTGTTTTAGTGTCCTGGCAGCAACAGCTGGAATCATTCTCCTTGTATTTGGTTTCATTCTAGATCAAAACTACCTTTGTGGCTATTCTGGAGAAGTTAGCCAGTGTAAGGCTGTTAACACCCTATTCATTGTAAGTATACTGCATTTTTAGGGTGAGGAGTAAAGTGTTTAATCATAAACACTTATTAGAACCTAATCAGCACCATCCAAATAAGGTTGCAGACAAATGTATTTTTAATTCACAAACATATACAGAAATCATAGCATCTAATACGCATTCAACCAGGCATTATTGTAGAATAGAACAATAAATGTATTATTACCCACAACTTGAGCAATTCACAGATGAACACAGAAGATAAAACATGTACATCAATGAGAATAATATATAAAAAAGTGATATGTTAGAAGAAAAAGCAGGTATAGCAGTATTGTGGTAGTTATAGCCCTGTATATAGTGAATCATGAGTGGGGTGTTTTTATGGTTTTGGTTTTAATATTTAGACTGGATTTCTGATAAAACATGATAGATTAAAAACAGGCATTTATTTCTGCTTTTCTGAACTTAATGTAAAGGCACATAAAAGATATGAATCTGCATGGAGAGAGAAAATAGCCAATAAGATCCATAAAAAATTGCTGTGAAATTTGAAAAGTAATCATTTGAGGAAAAGGGGATCCTGATAGTAGGGGACCCATATTATTTCATATGGAAGACTCGAAGGAACAGAATGTAGTAGGACCACAGAAAACAGGGGAGAAGAGAATAGATTAATTTTGGTAATAGTAAAATGGGATGTGTGAATTGATCCTAGTCTGGAAACAAAGAAAAATGCTACATTAAAAACAAACAAACACTTTTTAAAACAATTTAAAAGCCCTGAAGAGCTGCTAAATCACCTGGACCACCTAAATCAATTTTTTTTAGGTGAAAGCCTAATCTGAAATCTGTCAATGGAATGCCAAAGAGCAATAAAGCTACTTATACCTCAAGAAAATTTGCAAATGTTGCCCATTTGGAATTTGATTCCAGTCTAAGTGCAATTGAAGAAGAAAGAAATGAAGGCCTGTGCAATTTTGTGCTCTGCTGTAGGGTACCACACTGTGGTGTGCTATGTAGTACTGTGCTAAAATATCTGTATATTGCAATGAGCCTCTACTAATTTGTTTTGTAAGCATTAGCTACATTTGATATGTGGGGGAACTTTCTTATCTGGGCATTGTTACCTCATTATCATCTGAAAAACCATTATTGTGCTAATATGATGATTCTTTTATTTTTTTTCTTCTGTTACAGGGAATTTTGATTATGCTGGTAGCCTTCAGCACTATTGAACTACTCATTGCTATGTCTTACTCGATTTTTAGCAGATCCTTTGACTGCTGTGATTGTGAGGAATGGTGTTGAAAATCACTGTGCAAATAAAGAAGTGAGATGATATCATGGAGAGATGAATTATATTTGTGAGGAACAGCCAAAAGGAACATAGGTTATTAAAGGTGGCAATTCTTTGAAGCAAAGAGGAGGGACTCAGGAAAATGGGGCTGGGGAAAATTTTGGCTGATAAAACACATCCTGCCTCTTTGCAATGTCATCTCCTCCTCTCCCAGAATCATATGATCATTTTGGTGTCACCTCCTCTGTCAGTCATGCATTCACTGAAGCAGTGTGGTGTTGCTGCTGCAACAAACAGATAAAGGAATCAAAGTCCAGGGTGTGCAGGGACAGGGTCCTACTGATTTCTCCAGGAGGCTCTGTCTCCAAGAGGCTCCTACCCCATTGTCCTGTAGACAGATGAGTTAGTGGAAAGAATGTCTTGGCCCACAAATTTTACATTGATCATGCAGGATCAATATCAACTTATAACAACTACAATAGTAACAATAATGAGGGAAAACACTGGAAAAAGCCAATATAATGTTCCAAGCATTGTATGAAGTATTTTATGTATATGACTCATTTAATTTCACAAAAAAATGCTAAGAGGTGAATTTTATTATGAAACTAATTTTATGAACAAGAAAGCTGACACACAGAGAAGGTAAGTTATGTACCCAAGGTCAGTTGCAAGGGCAGAGCCATGCTACCAACAGACAGTATGTCTCCAGGGCCCAAGGTCTTAATATATATACCAACATCTTTGAAACTTTTGGTCGCAGAACCCCTCTTATACTTTAAAAAACTATTGAAGACTCATTACATAATGCTACAAACAAACCTTTTATTTATTTTTTTTAATTTTTATTTTTTATTATTACATAAAGTTTTACAAAGATTAGTACATATATCTCTTTTTTCCCCTGCCCTTCTCCCAGCCTCCCCTACCCCCCAGTGTTTTGTGTCCATTGGTTTTGCTTAAATGCATGCACCAAAGTCCCTTGGCTGATCTGTTACCCCCCCCCCTCCAATGTCCCTGTCCTTGTTGCTGTAATTTGACAGTCTCAAACAAACTTTTATTAACATAACTATATTTTTCAAAATAGAAAAAAATAGTGCGGAGAGTGGCACTGATAGAAATTTTTGCAAATCTCTTTTTATAGGTTACTTAACATTCTTTTCTCATTTTTAAAGCTTTATTGAGTCATAGTTTGTATACAAAATGTACATTTAATGTATGCATACTCCCAATATCATCACCATGACCAAGATACTAAACACACCCATTACCTCCAAAAATTTCCTTGTATTCTTTTGTTAAGTTTTTATTTTAGTTTTGTTTTTGGTATGAACACAACATGAAATCTATCCTCAGAATATTTTACAGTGCACAATACCGTATTATTAACTGTAAGTGCCCTGTTGTACAGAAGATTCCTAAAACTTACTCATCCTCATAAAAAAAAACTTTATGTCATTGAAAAACAAATCCTCATGTAATTTTGCTGTCTATTCACATCACCCAAAGAACTT
Source organism: Murina feae (assembly GCA_004026665.1). Taxonomy (NCBI): domain Eukaryota; kingdom Metazoa; phylum Chordata; class Mammalia; order Chiroptera; family Vespertilionidae; genus Murina; species Murina feae. Next base: position 31,856 of record PVJC01008789.1, on the reverse strand, counting down.
TTATAAACCCAATGCACCACATGCTACCACATACCAATGAAATCAGAATGTGATGAGAGCTGGGCACCAATATTTTTCAAAGATCTCCAGGTGACTCCCATGCAAAGGTTAGGACTCACCATTTCTTTCTATCTTAATGGGAGACAAGCAGATTCTCTTACCTTGTTTTGAATCCAACCTATTGTGACATCTCATCTTCTCCAGGCTGTGGAGAATACCACTGTAAATTCATGGACAGAGGTAAATAGGTCTTAGTATTATTATGAAAATGGTTTTGAGTTCAGAGACCCGCCCCCAACCACACTAAAAGTGCCTCAAGGACTCCAGAAGTTCCCCACACCATACTTTAAGGATAGCTATCTTATACTGTGTCCACTGATGGACTACCTGCTCAGTATTAGAGCTCTTACCTCTGCCATCTCATTTAATTGTCATGACAGCCCCCTAAGAGGTATGACTGACCTATGTCACAGTCATGAAAACTGAAACTCAACATGGTTAACTTTTCTGAGACCACAAAGGGGAATTAGAACCAGGATTTAAAGCAAGATCTCCAACTCCAAATCCCATTGTCCTATGCTTCTATTTGGCATATTCAAAGAAATAAACTATCTGACTTTCATTTCTGCTGTGAGCTGGAAGGAGATCAGCTTATATAAAGATACATATATGAAGGCAGGGGATGGGGAAGTGAAGTTCTGATGCAAAATATTTGTTTTTTAAATATTTATTTCCAGTGGAGTGAGGTTCTGATAAAAAAAATATTTGATGGCGGTTGAGTGAGGTTCAGATGTGTGAGGTTTGAAATATATTTAAGGGTAAAAAGCTTTCACCTCACGGTCAGGACTTTTAAGTCATACCTAGCTTTAAATGTCAGTTTTGCAATTTACAGCTAATATACTTGAACAAATTAACCTGCATGAGCTTTAAATTTCTAGATTAAAATGCGATAATACCTCCCTGGGGGATTTCCATGAGCTTTAAGTGAACCATGTGAATTGGTTTTATCAGTGCCTGGGACTTAAAAATAACTTAGGAAATGGTACATTTTCTTTTAAATTTATAATTGAGGTTTTCTTGCTTTCCAAAATCACATTTTATCACTTACTCTATGACTATGGGTCAGTTTACCCCACTTCCTGAACATTCATTTCCACTGATTATAAAACAGAATCAAATTATAGTATTATATGGACAATGCTTGGCATATAAATAGGTATTCAACTGATGTAACTTTCCTAACTGTCAAAAATGTAAAATAGTCCCCCAGGACAGAAAGAGGACCTCTTAAATTACAAAGCTCTTAAGTACTCAAATTTACATTTTCCTGAGTTTTAATTATTTATAAGTATGACTTTGGGACTTTCCAACTTGTAACCAAGTTCTATTTGCAACTTGGTAGGGTGGGGGGGTGGAGTAAAGGGTGAAGGGTGACAAATATATGGTGATGGAAGAAGATCTGACTTTGGGTGGTGGGCACCCAAAGCAATATACAGATGATGTACCATAGAATTGTGCACTTGAAACTCACGTAATCTTAACCAATGTTACCCCCATAAATTTAATTTAAAAAAGTATTTATAGTAAGGTCTTCGGTTTCACCTCGGAGGGACCCTGAATCTCCCTAACCAATTCTCTGAAACCAAACCCTCCAGCACCAGGTAGTTCTGCTGCCAGGGCTTCCTGAGAGTGGAGAGGGCTGATGATCACCGACATGGGAGGCAGTACCCCAGCAAAACTGTCATCTTTACAGCACTGCAGAGAACAAGGCAATCAGACCCTATGAAATTACTGCTTGCAAGGCACATAAGTCAAAGCCTACAAACAATAATGGCAGTAATGGCATTGTGAAATGCAGAAACAACATTGCGAAATGTACTTTTCATAAGAGAAGCAAATGTTTCCAGGATAAAAATAAATAGGGGTATTAGGAGGCGGAGGAGAATAAAAGGAAGAAAATTCCTATCAGGCAAATGCTGAATAAATAAAAGTGGAATTGATAAAATTTTGTGCAGAGTTCAAAAAAAAAAAAGATCATTACATGGATGTAAGGAGGCCACTAGGTAATGACAAGAGGTTTACTTCAGAGAAAAAAAAAAGTTAAATGTATAATTGATCTCATAAAACATCCTGAAACATAACAGAGAAAAAAAATAATGGGACAAATAAAGTGCTACTGATAAACCCAAACTGAAGTGGGATTTCAACACACTCAAGCACCTAAGGTCAATCTAGCCAAACCTGCAAAGTCTAAGTGAAAGTTTATATAAGTTCAAATTCAAGTTTATTTAGTAGCAATCACACTTGTAGCCACCTACGTTTGAAAAACACACACCAAAAAACAGAGAAGCAAATGCTCCAAGGGTCTACACAGAGACAAGGATATGAGGAATCAGGTGTGCAACCCCAATTTGAGCCTCACTGATGCCAGATATTTGCCAAATCTGATCCTGCTTCCAAGCTCACTGAAATGAAGGCACATCCCTATAGCCACTCAACATCCTGGACCCAAACCTCAGGTCTCACAGTCATCCACGACTCAGACTCTATGAAATTACTGTCCCTGTCACCAATCACTCAAGCACTTAAGCAGATACTCATAGATCCATAACCAGAATATTGAATGGATGGGTGGCAAAGCTTTATGCTTCCACTCCTCTCTTCCCTATGGCTTTTATGAGAGGTAACTGCATGGCTTACCTGTGTATACTTGATGACAATAAGTTCTCCATTCAAGTGGTAGCCTATTCCACTGATGAACTACTCCTGGATGGGGAGATAGCATTTTTAATTTTTAAAAAAGTTTATTGGAGTGACATTGGTTAATAAGATTAATCCCAAAGTCAAGGGAAATAAGGGCAAAATGAAACAAATGAGGTGGATTTTCTTACAGGTTGCATCAAAAGTAGCTTCTCCAGACCTACTATTAATCATTGGTTTTAACCCTTTGATTCCAAGCCATCCTAAAGAAAAAAGAGGCAAAGTAAGAAAAAGAAGAGAGAAGAGAAAAGAAGAGATTAAATGTGAATTAAGCTTAGATTCAGCAATAGAGCTACCATATTTCAGCCCTTTAGAATAAGCAAACAATTACCTAACTTCAACCCTGGGTCTCTAATAAAATAAGGCTATGGGGAAGGAAATTTAAAAAGCAATGAAAAATCCAATATGTGAAATACAGTAGTCCCCATCGTCCATAGGCAATCTATTTTAAGACTCCCAGTGGAATCCTGAAACCACAGACAGTACTGAACCCTATATGTGTTATATTTTCTCCTACACATACATACCACTTCACAGCCTCTCTTTGTCATATTCAAGTAGCCAGGATCACTACTCTTGCCAATTGGCGCCATTAGTAAGTAAAATAAGAGTTAGTTGAACACAAACACTGAGATAGCACCACAGTTGATCTGATAACCTATACAGCTACTAAGTGATCAGTGGGAAGAAGTATATACAGTGTAGAGATGCTGGACAAAGGGATGATTCATGTCTGGGGTGGGCCAGAACAGGACAGCATAAGATTTTATCACATTACTCAGAATGACATACAATTTAAAAATATGAATTGTTTATTTCTGGAATTTTTCATTTAATATTTTCAGACCACAATTGATTGTGGGTAACTAAAACCCATGGAAGTGAAACCACAAACAAGGGGAGACTACTGTAGAGGCTGTATATAGTGGGGGTAAAGAGTTCAGTATTTGGGGGCAAAATTTTCTTTGATTCATCTCTTAAATGTTTGCACTCTCCTGGCTACCAGCTTTCTCCATTCCCTCATTTGATCTGGCACTGGGCTTGATAGCTTCAGCTCCAGCCCAGAATTAAGAGAGGGGACACAGGGAGCCAAACAGATGGAGGAAAAGATGGGTGGAGGAAAAGGTAGGTTTGCAGAAAAAAGTACTATTTCAATTTATATCCCCAAACATGAAACTCTTGTCTCAAGCTTTTGGGGATGTGGTCTACAGCACTAGAGTATATTTTTAGGCCATTTCTACTAAATCCGACACAAGACACATGTGGTCCCACTAGAACCCTACGTGTAGGCCAATGAGACAAATACACAGAATCTCTCTCAAGTGTAAGGGCTTAATGATTCTTAATTCTCTCTGCATGGATGCCTCCTTCTCACCTACCTACTCCTAAAAGTGAAGTAAAAAGTTAAAAGTGTTCACAGCCCATCTTTGCAAAATTTCTAGAGCCCTTCTTGCCCTTGGGGACCCAATGCCCACACCTGCTTACAGGGTGGGGGCTGAAAAGTTCTTCTAATTAAGGTTGTGTAGAGTACGCCAGGCAGTCCCCTGGGGTCCTTTTCAAGAAGTGAAACCTCCTGGTAAGGCAGAAACTTTTTTCTATGTCCCTCAGCTCTGATAAGTGTGTATTAAACCAAAGTAATTGGGATGATGTTCAAGGTAGCAGAAGCCACTGAGTTCCTGTCACCTGGTATCTATCAGTGATCCTAGGTCTGGTCTATCTCACTCACCCCTGTGCACTTGAGAAAGTAGCAGTCAAGCGAACTCAGCAGAAAGCATCAAATCAGCCCTTGAGTCCGAAGGTCTTGGAGACTCGGGTAAGGAATCAGTTTACTTTGTTTCAATTACTAAAAGGGAGTGATGGAGAAGGTATAAGATAGTTTTGGAGACAGGCGATTTTTGGCTTTAATTCTAGCGATTTCCTGGTCAGGTTTTCTAATAGTGTCATGATTTCAGGAGTGGACTAATATCAAAGCTTGCTGACCACCCACTCTTAATATTTCTCTCTCTCTCTCTCTCTCTCTCTCTCTCTCTCTCTCTCTCTCTCTCTCTCTTTCCCCCTCCCCACCCCCCCGTTTCCCTCTGTCAATTCTGGCAGATCAACTTTGAGTCAGATTGCAGCATGTAGATTAGAACACAATTGCCAACCTGCTGGGTTCAGACCTGCACTCTACCCCTTATAAGCCACATAACCTCAGGCTGAGTTACTAAGCCTCTGTGTTCTCCATTCCCTCTTCTATAAAATTGTGGCAATAATAACACCAATTGCATTAAAAGGTTAAATGAGCTAAAATCATGAGGCTCTTAGGACCAGTTGTATGGTATGAAACAAGAAAGTAACTAGCTGTGGCTATAATGAAAATAACTCTATCCCCCTTACTTTAATATTTCCCCCTTCAAAAGATAGCCCGCTAAATGGAACTATCCTTAGGGGTTACTAAGCTCACAGGCTAACATTTCTGAAGGGGCTTGGTGGACACCAAAATGAACCTCAAATACTGACTCAAATCCATCATAGAAACTTAGAGTAAAAGTGGGCACTAGAGATGAGAGGAAGCTCTAGTGAAGGAGACAAAAATAAAATTTAACCATGTCATAACTATTTTCTAAAACCAGTATATAATGTGACTCCTTTCCCTGTTTCCCATAAGATAGCTTGATCTCACTGATCAGATTACCTTTTTGTCGGATGCTCTGTGCATTTTGTAAACTTGCTCTGAAGAGTCAGTTCAGTTTAATGTTCATTCTAATGTTTACTGACCTAATAATATGGAGAAAACGAGTTCTCTGTGTAATCCTAGTAGGAAATTTATATTCCATTAGAGAAGCTACAATATGGTGTAGAAAGAAAATAGTGCCTTAGCTGGTTTGGCTCACTGGATAGAGCGTCAGCCTGTGGACTGAAGGGTCCCAGGTTCGATTCTGGTCAAGGGCATGTACCTTGGTTGCAGTCACATCCCCTGTAGGGGGTGTGCAGGAGGCGGCTGATCGATGCTTCTCTCTCATCGATGTTTCTAACTCTCTGTCCCTCTCCCTTCCTCTCTGTCAAAAATCAAAAAAATATATTTTTTAAAAAGTGAAAGAAAATAGTAAGAAATGCAAAGAGCTGTGACTTTGAAAGAGAAGTCGATGCCATCCGCGAGAAGGGCAGGAAACAATCTTGGGTCATGTGTGTGTCTCATGGGGAATTTGGCTTAAAATGCAGGGGCAGGAGGAGCATTTCATAGAGGAGAGGATTGAGAGGAGAAACAAAGAGGCTTGTCCACACCAGTGGCTCTGGCTCCCATGAGGAACAGTGGGAAACAATGGGATGGAGCTTAAGAAATTAGGTAGAACCCTACCTGGTTTGGTTCAGTGAATAGAGCGTTGGCCTGCAGACTGAAGGGTCCCAGGTTTGATTCCAGCCAAGGGCACATGCTCAGGTTGCGGGCTCAATCCCCACTGGGGGGGTGTGCAGGAGGCAGCCAGTCAATGATTCTCTCTCATCATTGATGTTTCTATCTCTCCCTCCCTCTCCCTTCCTCTATGAAATCAATAAAAGAAATATATTTTTTTTAAAAAAAGAAATTAGGTAGAGCTGAACTGTGAAGGGCTTCTTCACAGGGATTCACTGTTTGGAGAGAGAGTTCAAGCTCAGGAAGAGTATAGACCTAAGTAGTAATTTAAGCATTGGATCACAGGATAACATTTCTGGAGCTGGGTAGTGGACACTAAAATGAGCCCCAAATCCAGCTTCAAATCCATCACGGAAGGAGGGAGGGTAGCTCTAGCCAGTTTGGCTCAGTGGATACAGCGTCAGCTTGTAGACCAAAGGGTCCTAGGTTTGATACTCGTCAAGGGCATGTACCTTGGTTGCAGGCTCCTCCCAGGCCTGAGCCTTGGTTGGGCTTGTGTCAATGTGTTTCTCTCACATCAATGTTTCTCTCTGTCTTTCCCTCTCCTTTCATTCTTTCTAAAAATCCTTTAGGTGAGGATTAACAAAAACAACAACAAAGAAAAAACAGAAGGAGAGAGGGTGGATTAGAAAAGAGAAAGATTAAAGGCAGAAAAGCAAGTTTTTTTGTGCTTAAACCAAGAGAGGAAATGAGAATTGAATGCATGAGGTGATAGTGGAAGTGGAAAAAGGTTCACCTGCAAGATGAGGTACATTACAGGGGCCCATACAGCATGACCTGGCCATTGAGTGAACTTGGGAGACAAAGGAGCCACGTGACAGAGGGCTCCAACTTTTTATGATTGGGTGACAGAAGAAACAGAAATGAAGCAATCTGAGGGATGATGCCTGAGGAAAGGCTGGGGGCTCTGCAGCACGGTCCCTGCAGAGAACAGTTCCAGTTGAGTGACTTGCCTAAAACTGGCTGTGGAGCATTAATGAGTGAAGGGTGGAGAGGAAGTGGAGGAAGAGAGTGGAACCATAAGTGTTTAAGAAGCTTTGGGTAAAGGAAAGGGACACTGGGCAGTGTTTGGGGACACTGCTATGTTAAAGAAAGGGTTTTGGGATGGAAGGACACCACATTTTAATATTTAAAAAAAGGTCTGGCATTTACAATTTTCTTTAAATATTATATATTTTATAAATTGCAAGGTATTGCATGGTCTCAAAACAATACTTTGAATCAAGAGATAACAAAAGTAGCAAGCAACAGAACTGGGACTAGCTCCAGCTACATGGATATTGGGAACGGTGAGATTGATGATGCAATAACCAACTTCTTGAAGGACTAAAATCTAGGTGGATGGAGATAGGATGAGATGCACAAGCAGAGGCAAAGGAACTAAGAACATTCTTCCTAAGAGATAAGTACACAGGAGGCCAGAAAGGATAAAAATGCAAAAGTATTTTGAGTGGCAAAGAAGGAAGTTGAGGTAATAAAGGGGGAAGTTGAGGTAACAAAAGCTTTGAACTTCTCAGAAAATGATGGCATTATTGGACCTAAAAGTCATAACTTAAACCAAAACCCATGAAAGTTGTGATCTGAAGAGTGGGTGGAGAGAAACAGTGGTGTCTTTTAAAAATCAAAAGAGATTTGCCATAAAATGGGCAGTGTCTGGTAAACTGAGTCCTTATTTTAATATAGCTTAGTGAAAATAAGATCCTATTATTACCATATTTTGACCAATGTGGTCAGTAACCCACATTGGTTATGAGTTATTAATGTACCAATGAGTCTTTGGACATAACCATATAAGTAATTATGAACACTTTTTTTGAATAGGGCAAAGCTTCAGGAATCTACAATATTCTTAGGAGTATGTGGTATAGTTTTATATATTCCCATAGAATGAAGCTTTCTTTATCCAGTCATTCTATAATGCCCTGGCATAAATAATATATATTTATACTTCTATACTAATAAAAGGGTAATATGCTAATTAGACAGGATAGGCCAGATGTCTTCTGGATTTCCTTCTGGACAAAGCCTCAGCGGGGGCCGAGGCAGAGGTGGTTAGGGGTGATCAGCCTGGCAGGGGAGCTGTTAGGGGCAATCAGGCCAGCAGGGGAGCAGTTAGGGGTGATCAGGCAGGTAGGCAGGCATGCGGTTAAGAGCTAACAGTCCTAGATTGTGAGAGGGATGTGGAATTGGGCCTAAACCAGCAGTTGGACATCCCCCAAAGGGTATCAGACTGGAGAGGATGCAGGCTGGGCTGAGGGACCCCTGCCCCTTGCACAAATTTTGTGCACCAGGCCTCTAGTATAATATAATAAATGTAATATAATAAATATAATATAATTAATATAATTAATATAATATAATATAATATAATCACACACATAAGTATATATACATGAGAGAATATTTGCATAAGAAATGAAGTAGCATATAGAAATAGGTATGCTTTTGTTTATCTACTACCATTTTTATCTTAGTATTTTTGAAAGCTTTGTAGAAATTTCCATAGCAAGACATTATTTTAATAGAGAAAACATAGTTTTCCCTAATGGTCATTACTGCCATTAGCCACTGCAGACATAGCCTAAGTAGAACTTGCTTACATAAATGGTTTATCTCATCAATAATACAGACACAATCTTAGGCCATTGAAAGAATATGGAGAAATTAAAAACAACAGAAACCCAATCATCTAGATAATTGATGACTTTTGCTCTTTAAGTCATCCTCACTAAAATGAGCCCTCTGGAGAGGAGTGTGGTGACTCCCAGGTCATTTCACACTTGGCATGGGAAAATTAACCTCTCTGAATCTCCATTTCTATGTCTGCAAAAAGACAAAATGCCTACTTAGTAAAGGCGGTGTTGGGCGAGTTGGAACTAGATGCATATACACTATTCCTGGCTCATAGTAGGTGCTCAGTGAATAACTGTATGTGGTATAGCCTGTTGTGTGGCAGAAAGAGACCTTTCTCAGAGCCATGGTGACTGCCTTCTGGTTTGGCTTGGTCACTGTACAAAAAATCTTTCATAAGGCATGTTCTATCCCTGGGCCACCATTTCCTCTTTTGTCAAGTGATCAGAATGGTTTCTGAGGTTCTGAGTAGCTTTAAAAATCCTGTCTGGTCACCAGTTTGTAAACTCCACAGTGGGCTACAGCGATATGTTCCTTTTGGTTGGTACAAAGCAGATCCCCAAGACCAAACAACATATGATAATCTAGAATGTGAGCAAAATCAAATGCAAAGCATTCAGTCAAATCCTCCTCTCTTCCCTTCAGCTCAGACAGATATTCTTTCTTCAATTGAGTTGTAATCACCCAATTTGAAGGAGAAGAAAGAGACTCATTAGTAAAATAGACTGAATTCCTATTCCCTACAGGGTACAAAGCAGTCTGCATCATAGGTACCTCATTGTAGAGGTCCAAGTCCACATTTGAAATCTCTACTAGTCATGAAACTTTGAACAGTTACTTAACTTTTCTATGCCTTCATTACCTTCTGTACAAAATAGGGACAATGACTTATCCCTAATCTACCCTGTGAGGCTCAAATGAGGTGCCAGATGTGAAGTCTCTTTGTCACTATAAAGCGGGTACAAAGGTGAGGCCCAGGAGACATCTAATTACCTGTCTCATGACACACCTCTAGTTGCCTGGCTCTGTGTGACTTCAGTAAAATAAGCAAGGTGGACAGACAGTCTTGGTCTCCAAGTCTCGTTACACAACTTGCAGTCAATAAAGACAAGAACAAAGATGTGTCCTGAAAGAGAGATTTCCAGGGCCCAGGAGAGAACAAATAGAATTCATGTAAGAAATTGACATAAACAAATGAATACCAGAAGAAAGCCCAATGTAAAGAGGGCTGAGCAGTCTTGAAGTATTAGCGTGGGGAAGGACCTTGGTAATAATCACTGTCTAAGTTCAGAAATGAATAAATCATGAATTCTAAGAACAACTAGCATTTACTACTTTCTCGCTATGTACTTTCACATGTTAACTTCTCACAAATGTCTGTGAGAAGAGTATTGTGCTCATTTTTTCAGATAGAAACAAGAGAAACTAATGCTCAAAAGGTAATAATGCTAAAAACAAGAACAGCAACAAAAACAGCTAATAATTATTCAGACCTAAGTACCTTATATACATTTATTTCTTCAATCATACTAAGAAACTTCTAAAATACTGGATAAGAGAGAACAAGGTCTCTGCTTTGAGGAATTTATAAACAAGCAATCAAATATAATGGGGTGTTGTGGGAGAGAGTAACTAGGAGGTTGAATCATGGATTGAGGGTTCAAGGAAAGCTTCTCTGAGAATCTGACATTTGAGTAAAAAGTAAATAGACACCAGCCATCCACAGATCATCAGCTCATTTAAACCTTATAGCAACCTTATGAGAAAAGAATTATTATTATCTTCCATAACAAGAGCTTAACTTGAGGCCTAGAGATTTTTTAAAAATTTTCCCAAGGCTCACAACAAAAAGAAGAATCATAATTTAAACCTAGGCAATCTGAATCAGGAGGCCCTGGTCTTACATACAACCTTAGAGAGCCTCATTAAAGTGATTAACTCAAAGTTACAGAGTTAGTGGTAGGGGGTAGACTAGAATCAACCCTTCTTAACTCCAAGGACAGACATCATCATATTCTGTCATAATGCCTTTGGTCCATCATAATGGACAAAAGCAAATAAGCAAAGGGATAAGGGAAAGTCCATACAAAATGCATTTTCCAATGTTAAAATGTAAGAAAATCATCCAAGGCTGAGAGACAAACATAACATGCAGATATATGAGCATGGTGTTCTCTACAAAGATAAATTATGCCCCAAATATAGTTGTCAAGAATATTGGCAGCAAACCCGCGGCCCATATGTCCTTGACTGAGATGCCCCCTCCCAATCCAGTAGGACTTGCCTCAGATCCAAAGTCACAAGGAAGAGGCCATGTTTACCCTCAAAGACTCCATGGAAAAAAAATACTGGAAAAAAAGTATTTAGATTGAATGACACAAGATAAAAAACTACTGAAATCCTGTTCTCTCTCTTCTCATTTTGTTATTTGTTTTATTTTTAGGATTTTTGAGGGTGAAATGACGACACCCAGAAATTCAGTGAGTGGAGCTTTCCCAGCAGATCCAATGAAAGGTCCTATTGCCATGCAACCTGTTAAAAAAATCATTCCCAGGAAGGTATCTCCTGTGGTCGGCTCCACACAACACTTCTTCATGAGGGAATCCAAGGCTTTGGGGGTGAGTCAGTTACCCTCTATTCCATATCCCAGGGATTCTTTGGCTTATAGAAGTAAATGCTATAGGTACAGGATTCAATCCAATGTGAAGGGACCTGATCCAACCTGAGGTGTTCTTTATGTCTGAAATGGTGGTCAAATCAAAGATGTACAGAGATGTTATCACAGTAATCTTTTGATGTTGAGACTTATATATGACATCCCAGCTCATCACCAGCATCTTAGGCATATCTGCCTTGGAAATAACCCATCTTCTTCACCCAGGTGGTGAAGAAAATGAATCCAAACAAGACATAGGTCTTGGCATCTTCACCACTCCTTTTAGGCATTTTACACAGGCCCACGCCAGGGCTTCCAGCCTTACTTTTGCTTTCTGAATGGAAGATGATTTAAATTCACTCACCAGTGCCCCTATTTTCTCCACAGGCTGTCCAGATTATGAATGGGCTCTTCCACATTGCTCTTGGTGGTCTCTTGATAATCCACCTGGAGGTCTACGTACCTATCTGTGTAACTGTGTGGTACCCTCTCTGGGGAGGCATTATGGTGAGTAAAAATACACAATCATTTGGGGAGTGATGCAGACAAAAATTTTAAAAAGGCTCCACAGGAATATACCAGATTAGTTCTGTATTGAGAAAAGTTGAGTAGGAGATAACTTGTCTGATTAAAGTAATTTGATGAGAAGAAACTTGACTAAATTTAGTATGAATGCCATGGCTGAGAGTTAGTCATCACGCTTCATGTGAAGTCAGAGAAAGATTCCTACATGAATCTGCAAAGGGAAGGAAGAGTGTTCAAAGCATGACTCATCCAAAGTCAAGTTGGGCAGGCAAAGGAGCACTAGGCATTTGGACTACATAAGCATGGTGTTTCAGAAAGCGAAAGGGGGTAGGACCATCCCACTTCCAACTGATCCTTCTTCCTTACAATTCTGTTTAGTAACTATTGCTCATGGTGAAATTAGTCCCATCCCAAATGAATCTCCCGTAGCTTATCAGGAGAGCAGCAATCCTTATGGCTATTTCATGTACATGTTTTTCAAGCTTGTAAGCCTGTCTTGGGTGTGGTATGGGGGCAGTGGTGTTTATATCGCCATTACATTTGAATAGTTGCTATGATAAAGATGAGCCCAAGATTTTCTGAACAAGGGGAGATAGATTAGAACAAGAATTTTCTCCATTTTTACAGCTTAAACAGCAGAAAACTAAAATGAGAAATAATTATCATCACTTCCTGTAGCGACCAACATTTTAATGGGTGCCTATGACATTCCGGCCAAATATTTCCTACATAGATTTACTCTTCATTAACATTAGTCATGTAAATCATTGGGAACTACAGCCTAAATGTCCATCAGCAGATGAATGGATTAGAAAACTGTGGTACATCTACACAATGGAATACTATGCTGCTGTGAAAAGGAAGGAGTTCCTAGCATTTGCAGTAGCATGGATGGAAATGGAGAACATAATGCTAAGTGAAATAAGCCAGTCAATGAAAGAAAAATACCACATGTCGTCACTCATCTATGGATAAT
>PVJC01008789.1:0-18817 GCA_004026665.1 Murina feae | reverse complement strand
TTCAGAGGCAGAACAGCATCAAACAATCTGTCAAATTAAAGCAACAAGGATGGAGGGGGGATTGGGGGGGTAATAGATCAACCGAAGGACCTTTATGCATGCATTTAAGCATAACCAAAGGACACAGACCACTGGGGGGTAGGGGAGGCTGGGGGAAGGGCAGGGGAAAAAAGAGATATTTGTACTAATCTTTGTAATACTTTATGTAATTAAATAAAAAACAAAAAACAAAAAAAAGAAACAAAAAAATTTTAAAAGAAAAACAAAACTTTTAAATTTACAATCTGACTACTAATTGACATGGAAATGTGAATTCTGCCTCGTTGTGGTTTTTGTTGTTGTTGTTTGTTTTTTGTGCCGAAACCTGGGAACGCACCATCTTTGTGTTATTTTTAACCCTCACCAGAGGAGTGAAGATATTTTTTTCCATTGATTTTTAGAGACAGTGGAAGGGAGGGGTGGAGGGAAGAAATAGAGAGACACATCAATGTGACAGACACCATGATTGGTTGCCACCTTCACACACCGGGACCAGGGTGCAGGGATTAGACCTGAAACCCAGATACATGCCCTTGACCTGGGATCAAACCTGAGACCCTCTGGTGAGCAGGTTTACACTCTAACCACTGAGCCATGTTGACCAGGGCATCTTTGGTTTTATTATATTCCTAGCCACAGCTCCTCAGTTGGTTGAATAAAAGGCATGGATTGAATGTAGTTGAACTTAAATAAAGGGGAAATATGACCACTGAAAAATAAGTGAATCCAATAAAAATGGCTAAATAAATTAGTGAAAGTGATTGAAAGTGTGGATAGCTTTTTTACAACCCAGTTCTCAATGTTAAAAAGTAATCACTCTCTCTGCTTCTTTCCCCCTCTGCCAATTTTACCATCTCCACACCCTTCCCTACCTACCACTTCTCTTTTCACAGTACATCATTTCTGGATCACTTCTGGCAGCAGCCAAGACAAACTCCAGGAAAAGTTTGGCAAGTAATCGTATGTTCTTCTCTCCCACACATCAGAGAATTATTTGATTTCTCAGTTGAAAACAAGTACCTTAAAGATCTTTGGAATCACAATAGCATTGAGTTTTCTCAACCCTAAAAAGCAAAAGATACTTTACAATGCTGTTGTGATTTTATTTAAGAAAAGCTTGAAAATGAGATCTACCTGAAATGCATCCATGAAAATAATTTAAAGGCAGATGAAGAGCATGCTTATGATTTTATGACTGATAAATGTTGTGTGAGACTAACAAATCTCCCCTCAGGCTACCATTTAGGACAGCTATCTAATCAATGCTATGATGGACTCAAGTCCTAGTTGATGTTGAGCTGTTATTTTGAGCTCAGTTTATCTCCATGGACCTCTGAGTTTTCACCTGTAAAATGAAGATAATAGTACTTGCTACCACATGACATTGTCTTTAGGATGAAATGGAGTAGTATAAAGGCAAGTGCTTCGGAGGCACTTTCACCCCGGAAGAGCTCCCATATTGTATGGGTCAAGAGCTCACCAGAAGGTTTTCTCCCCCAATTTTTTAAAAATATATTTCTTTATTGATTTCAGAGGGGAAGGAAGAGGGAGAGAGAGATAGAAACATCAATGATGAGAGAGAATCATTGATCAGCTGCCTCCTGCACGCCCCCTACTAGGGCTCGATCCCACAACCCAGGTATGTGCCCTTGGCCAGAATCAAACTTGGGACCCCTCAGTCCGCAGGCTGATGCTCTATCCACTGAGCTAAACAGGCCAGGGCTCCCCCAATTTTTTTTACACCTATCAAGCTATTGCTGACTTGAGTCACTTCCAAAGTCAGTGAGGGACTGAGTGAATTGAAATGCTCTACTCTAGAGGTGGTGTGACAAACTCACTTTGTGTGTGTGTGTGTGTGTGTGTGTGTGTGTGTGTGTGTGTGAGGGGAAGAGACTGTTTATGAAAGTCATGTTGTTTTATTCTCCAAATACAGCCAGTCCTACTGACTTGCCATCTGTAGATCATATAGTCATGGATGAAATATGTGTGTCTTAAAGTAATTATCAATAATTTCATATCTTTATGGTACGTGTCACATATATTTTCCTGTTTTGACCTTTTATCATCCTTGCAAATTAGAACACTCCCACTGACATCTTCTTGCCTGTGCTACCAGAGACATCAGCCCTAAAAATGGCTGACTGCAATTAATGTCAGTAGGGAGAAAGTGGTGTTATTAATCTTGCTGTTCTTTGTTTTCACTTGATGGTCCAGACTCAGTATACCCACGTTATTAGATGGAAGAACCTTCTTTTTTCTCTCCCTTCTACCTTCTTTTTTCCTCTCCCTTCTACCTTCTTACAGACAGATATGATCTGAATACTATTTTTCATTTACCCAATAAACATTTATTAAATACGTACTAGGATGGTAACAATGATAGTGAAAGGAAGTGCAAGGGGACAATTGATAAGAATGAAGGATTATTCCTACAATTATTTATGGATAAACTGATTGGATGGTATTGGCATAAAATGAGATGAGAAATATGGAGAAAGGAACAAAATGGAGAGATGAAGGTTTTTATGTTACAGTAACAGAAAACTAAAACAACTGAGGGAAGTATGGTTTAGGATATTTAATAAGTGAGTCAGAGGAGTGAAATCTGGAATACCTTCCTAGCTTAAATTCTCCAAATGGAAATCAAATCCAATTAATGACTCTTTATGTCTTCATTTCAGGTCAAAGGGAAAATGATAATGAACTCATTGAGCCTCTTTGCTGCCATTTCTGGGATAATTCTTTTGATCATGGATATATTTAATATTACAATTTCCAATTTTTTTAAAGTGGAGAGTGTGAACTTTATTAAGCCTTCTGTGCTACAAATTAACATACACAACTGTGAACCAGTTAACCCCGCTGAGAAAAACCCTTTATATGTACAACATTGTTACAGAATTCGATCCGTGTTCTTGGTAAGTGTGAAATATGATTCATTTTCAGAGAAGAAGTGTGGCATTTTTGTTATGAGCATTAATTCTAGGCCAAGACTGTCTGCATATGGTGCTTATTGCCTCATGCGTTTGTGCAAGAATTTTAACCACAGTCTGTCTCAGTTTTAATCATGAAATGGAGAAGATAACAGTACTTACTTATATCCCTGTTTTGAGGGATGAATCAATATATGCAAAACATTTAGAACAGTGTCTAGTACACAGAAAGTGCTGTGTATGTGTTTAACATTAATATTGTTAATGGTATTTACATTTATTATTATTACTAGGGGTCCAGTGCACAAAATTCACGCACTGCAGGGGGGGGTCCTGAGCCCAGTCTGCCCCCTCTCACATATTGGGAGCCCTCAGGGGGTGTCCTACTGACGGCTTAGGCCCACTCCCTGATCCCCTCGGGGAGCGGGCCTAAGATGCAGTCTAGCCTCCCTTTGTGGGAAGCGACCAGGCTAATCAGGGAAGCCACCAGCCCCATCACCCCGCTGCTGCAGCCACTGCCAGTCACCACAGCCACCAAGGTATTTTCATCAACACGGACTTCAGTCCCTTCACCATGAAAAAATGACAACTTTCTTTAGGCATTTTCAAGATGTGTCTTTCATAGGATATGGCATTTCTTTCTTTCTTTTTTATCCTCACTTGAGGATATGTTTCCATTGATTTCTAGAGAATGTGGAAGAAAAGGGAAAAACAGAGAGAAACATCAAAGTGAGAGGAACACTTTGATTGGTTGCCCCCTGCATATGCCCTGACCTGGGCCCCAGCCAGGGAGGAGCCTACAACCTAGGTACATGCCCTTGGTCAGAATTGAATCCAGACCCTGCAGTCAGCAGGCTGAGGCATTATGCACTGAGCCAAACCGGTTAGGGCAGGATATGACATTTTTTAGCCCTCCAGAAGTGGACTTTCATTTTTTTTCTCCAGGACTGTGGTGGAAAAACCCTAGATCACCTTTTTGGATTCTTATTACCCAAGTTACTAAGAATATTACCAGTGGCATAAAGGGAGCTTAGCCAATGAGTGATAAGAAAAGGTGTTTCCTCTGTAGTTCACTCTGATCACCGGCTCTACCTCTGCCCCTCCAATCTCAGCTCCATCCCTGCCCTGACCTGTAAGCTCTGGCCGAGGATGCAGGCCTGGGCAGAAGACTGTCAAGCCCCTCTGATCGCCAGCTTCATAGAGCCCAAGTCTCTGCAATCACCAGCTCTGATTCTTCCCCCTGCCATTGCCAGCTTTGCCCCTCCCCCACTGCAGCCTCTGGCCAAGGCTACAGGCATGGGCAAGAGACCCCTAGGCCCTGCCATTGCTGCCTCCACCCTTGAGCTTCTGGCCAAGGCTACAGGCCTGGGCATGGGACCCCAGGCCCCTCTGATCACTGGCTCTGCCCTTGCCCAGGCCCTGAGATCATGGGCTCCACCCCTGCCCCACTGCAGCCTCTGGCCAAGGCTGCAGGCCTAGGCAGGGGACCCCCAAAACCCTGCTTTGCCAGCTCCACTGGTGACCAGACCCCTGCGATTGCAGGCTCTGCACCTGTCCCTATGATCACTGGCTCTGTGGAGCCCAGGCCCCTGCACTCTCCGGCCTTGCCCCTGCCCAGGCCTCAGGCCTCTGGCCAAGGCCTTATGCCTGGGTAGGGCACCCTCATACCCCTCTGATAACCGGCTCTGCCCCTGCCCATGCCTGAGACATCTGGCAAAGGCCTCTGGCCTGGGCAGGGGACCCTCAGCCCCCTCTGATAGCCTGTTCTGCCCCTTGGGCCCCCTGCCTCCCCTACCACCTGCTTGGCTAACAGGCCTGACCACTTCAATGGTGGGGCTGAGCCAGACTGGGCACTGCCATCTTGTGGCTATGGGCACCACTGTCTTGTGGCCATGGGGACGGCTATCTTTGTGACAGAGTGATGCCTAATTTGCATATTACTTTTTTATTAGATAGAATTAAGATGAACATTGAAGGACTACCTAAGTTGTTATGAATAGCTTTTGCCTCAGAAGCTTTTTGTTTTGTTTTTAAATATATTTTTATTGATTTCAGAGAGGAAGAGAGAAAGATAGAAACATCAATGATGACAGAGAATCATTGATTGGCTGCCTCCTGCATGCCTCCTACTGGGGATCAAGCCTGCTACCAGGGCATGTGCCCTTGATCAGAATAAAACCCAGGACCCTCTAGTTCCCAGGCCAACACTCTATCCACATAGCCAAACCAGCTAGGGCTGCCTCAAGGAGTTTTTAGTGTAGAGTTTAAAGGGAGAAAAGTGCAAATCCCAAATGTGAAGAGGTTTCCTTGGTGTGATACCGCCTAAATAAAGCTGGATACAATTAATTCGTGACTCAATAATTATTATTTTCTACATAGAATTGATTCTTCAACTAATTATTACTCACTTTATATCAACAACATGGATTAACTATTTTTTCTGTGTCAGGAGTTGTGCTAAGGCTTAGGGTTATAAAGATACTAGTAGTTCTTACAGATAGTCATTATTCACCTAAAGAATTTATTTTTTAATCACTTAATTTTAGTCAACAGTTATTTACTGAGCACTTACCCTATTTTATGTTTTCTATTGTTACATTTCATCCTCATTTTTTCATTGTTCTTCAGAGCCTTTTTGCAGTGATGCTGATCTTTGCCTTCTTCCAGAAACTTGTAACAGCTGGCACTGTTGAGAATGAATGGAAAAAACTGTGCTCCAGACCCAAAGCTGTAAGTAGTAGTCACTCTGTCTTCAACCTCCCCCTAGGAAAATCATGTTTTACAAAAAAAAAAAAAAAAAAAAAGAAAAGAAAAGAAAAAAGGATCCTTTATAGAGGTTGTAATCCAACGAGACTTTGACCCTGGGAGCTTCATGAAAAATGGCCTTGGTATATTACTGGGAAGCAGAAAATACCAATAATGATGGAATTGAAATTTGAAATAAATCTAAAGGTTAGACAGAAAAGACAGTTCTATAATATATGTACCCTCTTACTAACCTTGACTTCTGTTTGACTCAAGCATCCAATTTGATTCATATGTCATATGTGGAGATGGCTGAAGTTTGAAAGTTGATTAAAGACAATAGTTCTTCCACTTGATTTCTCTGTATTCCCTTCTTCTACCAACCACCTTTTCATTCATGTAATCCAAAACAAGAGGTTCAAAGAAGCTCCACAACTGGGAAATATCTATTATTAACTGCTTCAGAAGTATAGAATGTCAGATTTAGTATAGAACTTAGGAGTCAGCACTGATTATTTCATTTTGCAGATGAGAAAAGTAGAATTAGAGACCAAAATTATTTTTTTCAAAATTATCTCCAATAAAGGCAAATCAAAATGAAAATATAAACTCTTCTATTATTGCAATGTTCTTTCCCAAATATTGTGTGATCATTCCAGAAAAGAAGGCAAAAACTGTTGGCATTGAGGATGAATGTTGATAGGTGATTGGGTAAGAATATGAGCACCTAGGAAACTAATTCTGGCACTTGGAAGAACATGGGAAATAAAATAAATAGCATAAAAACAAGGAGTTATTTGATAAATATTCAAAGAGATTATTGAGAAGTATGCCAATGATAAAAGTCAAGAAAAGTTTGTTGAATTTTGTGTTCTAGGATGTAGTTCTTCTATCAGCTGAAGAAAAAAAAGAAAAGGCAATTGAAATAAAAGAAGATGTGGTAGAGCTGACTGAAACAACTGCCCAACCAAAAAATGAAGAAGACATTGAAATTATTCCAGTCCTCGAAGAAGAAGAAGAAACAGAAGTAAACTTTCCAGAACCTCCCCAAGACCAGGAATCCTCACCAATAGAAGATGATAGCATCCCTTAAACTATTTTTTTGGGGGGAGGGGGGTTCTGTTTCCTTTTTCTAAGCATTAGTGTTCATAGCTTCCAAGAGACATATTCCCCCCATTTCTTGAGATACTCTGCATGTATCTCCTCATATCTCTCTGGTCTTTGCATGGAGTGACCACAGCGCATAAGCATTCTCTCTCTCTCTCTCTCTCTCTCTCTCTCTCTCTGCAGATTGCAGATTGCATTATAATGTTTCCTGTTTGGAGCAGTTTTCTTACATTTAAAAAAGGCAGAATGTGATTTTTCACTACCTTTTGCTTTAGATAAGTAGTAGTCACACTAGTGTGTTAGTGTTTTGTTTTGTTTTGTTTTGTTTTATTTTGTTTTGTTTGTTTGTTTTCCATTTCTTATCTTCTCAACAGGAAGATTCTGCACCTGATGTAAAAGATAAATGACTGCTGCATGCCATCCATAAACTATCTCTAATTCCTACCACTTCTACATTTTGGGTGCAGACCATTTGCACCACTGTTTTAAGGAAAGTAAAAATAATGATGAGGTGCAATAAGGAGCCTATTCCATCCATCTTCCTATAGGGCTGACACTGACGCACAGTGAGCCGCCACAGCCCTGCAGGGACGCTCTGAGAGCCCATCATCCAGTCCTTTCTTTGTACAAACAGCACAGCTTATAAATGGTCATGTCTTACCTGTCTTAACTTCCTCTAACCCCTGCTCTAAGCTCTTGGCTGCACTGTCTACCTACTTTCAGTCTTTAGGCAAGAGAAGAAAGAACTAAAGAAAATACCGGGAGTAGCCATATCTCAAATAATAACCAACACTTGTATTTGTAGAATATTTTCTAGTCAACAAAATATTTGATCAAATAATTACATCTGATAATCCCTGATTAAAAAAAAAAAGAATCCCTATCCCTATTTTACAAATGATTCAAAGAGGCTAAGAAATTTGTAAATAAGTAAAGGTAATTTACAGCTAATAATTTTGAGAGCCTTTTTCATTGCTAAATCTTCTTACTCAAATCCTGTAATGTTTGAAATAACCAAATTACCTATCTAATGCCCACATAAATTGCTGGAGTTAAGTCAAAAGGTTTCATCAAGCACCTACTCTCTGACCAGCCTGAGACAGGTGTTGAGAGAGACACACAAAAGTGTCAGAAATCAAATTTACCATTTGGGGATAAAAAGACTTAGACATTCACAACCTTTTAAAAACCACTTACATCATTGATGTATAATTGGTTGTTAGATCACATAATGTAGGTACTAAGTTATCAGTGCTACAGACTAAGTGCTACATTGTGAGAAAGAAGATCATGCTTGAAAATTATATAAATAGTTACAATGCCTAATCTCAGGCAACAGCTATCCAACTTACTGATTCTTGTTCATAGTCAGAGAAATTAGTACCCTATGAAGAAAGAATCTTAACCTAGGAAGGCCACTATCATCTATCAACTACATTTGAGCATTTGCTACATGTTGAGTGCTGTCAGATTCTGGCAGGTATATAGACAATGTAATTTCCACTCCCTGTGATATTTCCATTTTGTTAGGGGCCACCAATGGAAGATATTTCTTCTGATTAGAAAAAAAAAAAAAGGAAGTAGGATGTTTCTCTTTGTAAAGTCCTCAAAATTAGCTTTAAATAAATAAAACTATATTTGTGTTCTTATCTGTAATAGATGATTCCAACATGGTATTTTCACAAGTCTTCTTTATTCCTATAACATCAGATCATGCGAGGCTCCTAAAGCCTTAAGTTCATATTCACTCAACCCTAATCTGGGTGTTAATTGTGAAGTATCAGGATATTGACTATTAATGTCAGTATATTCTTCCATATACCCTTTCCCAAGGAAAATTTTCCATGGGACAGGTCATTAATAATGTGTTCCTTGCCCTCAGCACTCAAGATTTTGACTGAATTATATGGCAGGCACTCTTGCATTGAACTAGAGGGAAGGGAAGAGGGCATGGCAAGGCTAGACTTAATGGAAAGAGAAAAAAAAAAGAGAAAACCTTTTAAAAAAGACAATCTCTTATTTCTTATTTTCTCCACTTCTGAAATACATATGAGGGTCCCCTTCCAAATCCATGGTTTCCTTAAGAATTTATTTTATTCATTTTATAATCTCAAATAATTAGTTTTTATCCACCTCAGATAACCACTTATAATCTGAGACACTGTTAATGTCTACTGTTAAAGAAGAATGAATATCCTTGCTATGACCTTCTCCCCAATTACCCCTTGGGCAATTTTTTCATTATAGGGTGGCTGACCACCCCAAATTGTTCAGGACTGAGAGGTTTCCTCGGATGCAGCACTTTCAGTGCTGAAACCCAGATAATCCAAGGCAAACCAGGGTGATTGATCACCCTCATTCATAGTAATACAGACTTTACCCACTGTATAATATAATCTGCTTTTATATTTACTGTTTTCATAAATATTTTCCTTATTGATATATAATTTTCACAAGTATACTTTTTAGTTGCAATTTAGCCCTCCATTAAATCAAGGTAGAATTCACCATTCTTCTATAATTGGTTACTTAGGGTATTTCCTTTTTTTCTTTTCTTTTTTTTTTTGCAAATCACTTTTGGAACTGCAGAAACCTTGAGAAAAAACATATTTCCTCTTCTCGTTATTCAAAATGTGGTTTAACACTTCAAGCCTTATCAAAGTCTGTCAGAGGCCTAAAGCCAAGAGCTAAAACTATAGAATTCTTTAAAGAAAACATGGTGTAAAGTTTGAAGTCTTGGATTAGCCAATGATATTTTAGATATGACACCAAAATCATAAGCAAAGAAAGAAAAAAATAAATTGAATATCATCAAAATTAAAAACTTTTGTGTGTCAAAGAGTACTATAAAGAAAGTAAAAATAAAACCCATTAAAGGGGAGAAAATATTTGAACATTATGTATCTGGTAAGGATCTAGTATTCAGAATGTATAAAGAAAGTTTACAGGTCAACAATAAAAAGACAAATATGCTAGTTAAAAAAACTTGGCAAAATTTTTGAATATATATTTCTCCAAATGCACAAATGGTCAATAAGCACATGGAAAGTGCTCAAGTCACTAAGGAAATGCATATCAAAACCACAATGAAATACCACTTCATAGTCATGAGGATAGCTATAAGAAAACATAAAGTAATGACTGTTGGTGAGGATTTGAAGAAATTGGAACCCTTACACACTGCTAGTGGTAATGTAAGATGCTGTAACTACTTTGAAAAAGTGTTTGTCAAAAGCTAAACATAAGTTACTATAAGACCTAGGGGCCTACTAGTAGGTATATATATTCAAGAAAATTGAAAATATATGATCACATAGAATCTTTTCTACAAATGTCCATAGCAGCATTATCTATAATGGCCCCAAAGTAAAACAACCCAAAAGTGTATTGACTGATGAGTAGATAAATTGATGTGGTATATCCATATAATGAACAATTATTCCGCCATCAAAAGGAATGATGAATTAGTATGTCACAACTTGAAGACATCATGTTAAGTATAAGAGCCAGACACAAAAACCCATATATTACATGATTCCATTGATATAAAATGATCAGAGTAAGCAAATTCATAAAAATAGAAAGTAGATTATCAGTTGCCAGAGGTTAGTGGGGTGAGAAGGAGAGTGGAGAGTGACTGCTAATTAATTCAGTTTTCCTTTGGAGGTGATGAATATGTTCTGGAATTATATAATGGTGATGGTTTCATAACATTGTAAATATATTAAAAACATTTTAAAAGGGTGGGTTTTAATGTTATGTGAATTAAATTCCAATAAAAATAATTTAAAAAGAGAAAGCCAGTGCTATAAGATAGCCAGGAAGAACTAAATAACAGTAAAATGTTCTAGTGCTTAGCACCAAATAATCCATATATATATACCAAGCAACCAGAACGACCAAATGACACAGTGACCAAACGGTCACTATGACATGCACTCTGGCAGTCAACCAGCCTGATTGGGGCCCTGATCGACCAGGGCCAGCTGGATCCCACCCATGCACAAATTTGTGCACTGGTACTCTAGTTGTTCAATAATAATATAGGATAGGAGTGAGCTCAGTAAAAGCTAGAGTATTATGGGAAAATCTCATGGAATAGGGGGCATTTAAATTGAACCTTAGAGAATAGGTATAAATTATACAGTAAAAGAAAAAGGAAAGAATATTTCAGGTAAGGGCAACAATACCTATACAGGATGAAAATAGAAACATTCTGCTTGTATTCAGGGGCACTAACAGAATAACCTGGATGAATCAGAGTGTAATCAGATTAAAGCAGTAGAGAAAGGCTGGGACCACACTATGCAGGTTCTTCAATGCCTGCAGCATCTGGCATTTATTTATTTACTAGGGGCCCGGTGCACAAAAATTTGTGCACTTGCAGGTGGGGGGGGGGATTCCTCAGCCTGGCCTGTGCCCTCTCACAGTCTGGGACCCCTCGGGGATGTCCACTTGCTGGTGTGCCTGGCCAGCCTGGGTGAGGGGCTGATGGCTGTTTGCAGGCTGGCCAAGCCCCCACAATGGGAACCCTTACCCCATGGGGGTGTGGCCAGCCTGGGTGAGGGGGTGAGGGCCATTTTCAGGCTTCCCACAGTCCCTTCAGGGTTCGGGTCCCTACTGGGTTACCTGTCCAGCCTGGGTGAGGGGCTGAGGGCCGTTTTCAGGCTGCCCACAGCTCCCATTGACTCAAGGTCCCAGTGAAGCTGGCTGGAATCAGGTTTCTGGGGTTTATTTATCTTCTATAATTGAAATGTTTGTTGCCTTGAGCAGAGGCCTAGGCAGTCAACAAAGCCTCCTGTTTGCTTCAGCTCCATGGCTTCTATAATTGAAACATTGTTGCCTTGAGCAGAGGCCCAGCTGACCTAGGCAGGCAGTTGCAATGGAAGCCTCCTGTTTGCTCTAGCTCCATAGCTGCTGGCCTCCATCTTGGCTGGGTTAATTTGCATACAGACGCTCTGATGGGCTGGTTGGTGTGGCTTGGCTAGTGGGTGTGGCTTTGGTGTAATGGAGCGAGGGTTAATTTGCATATTACTCTTTTATTAGATTAGATCCTCTCCTGAGAATATTTTTGCATTGATTTTCAGAGAGAGTGGAAGAGAGAAGGAAAGACAGAGAGAAATATCAATGTGAGAGAAACACATCGATTGGTTGCCTCCTGCACACACCCTGACCAGACTATGGCCCAGGCCTGGGAGGAGCCTACAACCGAGATATGTGCCCTTAACTGGAATCAAACCTGGGACCCTTCTGTCCATAGGCCGACACTCTATCCACTGAACCAAACCAGCTAGGGTACATCTGGTCTTTAATCCACAAACATCAGGGAATCATTGGATTTATCTGAGTAGGGAAGTGAAGACATTATAATTAACAGCCATAAACCACTTCACTTCAAGGTTTCAATTTCAAAACAAAAGAAAACATATTGAAAAAATGAGTAGAATATAAGTGAGACAGAAAGAGTAAATAAGAAACCAGACCTGAATTAAAGACTAGAAACAAGAGGGTCACATTTTAGAGATATTTTGGGCTTCATGGATGTGAAGGGCTTTATAATATTTAAAGAAGGAAAAAGAAAGAAGTAAATGATATCTCTCAGTTTTGAGTTTGGTTAATGGGGAGTGGGGAGAGGAAGCTGGGAAAGGAGAAGCAAGGGAACTGGATCATGAGCTCAGATATTTTTACACTGGATTTAAGGTTCATTCTGATGTGTATTGCAGATATCTGGAAATGACAGTTTGAAAATCAGACTAGAGAACAGGATTGAAAATGTAATTGCATGAAGTATTCATCTAAAATAGATAGTTATAAGAATGAATGAGAACTCCCAGGGGAAGGCGACATTTTGTAAGGAATGACCGCATTTACTTGTCTGAGAAAGTGATGTTAGTAAAGATGAAATTGAGGATGTCTAATAAAGTAGGAGAGGGACTTAGAGGGTGGTCTGGCTTCAAAGCTAAGGAAGGATGAGTGTGTCAAAGGGCAAGGAAGCGGGCAAGCATTGCTGTTAAGAAATTCCAAAGAATGAGAGTCCAGTAGAGGTCATTGGATTGAGCAATGAGGAGTAGCTGGCAGCATTAAGGGAAACAATTTTAGAAAAGTACTACAGCGAGAAGACAGACTGCAATTCAATGAAAAATAAATATGACATGACAGTGTTTGAGCTATGAAAACAGACTCTGCTTTGGGAATATTTGGTCATAAAAGGAAAGAGAGATGACACAGTGGTTTGAGTGAGAAGCAGAACACGGAATTATCCAGCATGGTGGGTGGTCTAAAACATGCTGGCACATATAGTTGCAAAGCCACATTCATGTAAGAAACCCAAATATGTAGTGAACACCTTCCTTGGCTGGGTACTGTCCTGAGTGATGAGTATACAGGGTTGGGCAAAAGTAGACTTAGAGTTGTGAGCATGCAAAAGTTTATTCTTGTTAATTATTGCATTATTTGTGATACAAACAATTGTAAACCTACTTTTGCCCCACTCTGTACAACAGCGTGAACAACACGGACAAAAATCTCCACCTTTGTGAAGTTTACATCATTTAGATGCATCAATCTGCTGTCACCACTTAAGAGGATGTTGCAAAGTTTGGCCACTCTTGTACACGGAAGAGCTAGGGTTTGTTGTGTCACTTCCAACTTACTGACATGCTAACAACACACTGATAATTGTGTGTGGCTTTTACAATGTTCTTGGTCATCTAACCAATATTTTCCCGGCTTTGACAGGAACAGCCACCACAGCCAATACTAGAGAAAAATCTGTGGGCTGCAGCACCAATGACGCTAGCAATATCACTCTAGGAACCAGATGAGATTAAGCAACAGAGAAGGGGCTAGTCCCAAAGTGGCAAAAAACTCTCACTGTGCCAATAACTCTGACACCATTTCCCACCAGCTTCAGTGAAAGAGCTGCCCAGAGATCTAGTCACAACTCTTGGTGTGCGTTTATCTTTACAGGAAACGAAACTTGTAAAAGTTATGCTTTAAGATTGTGCAGGAAACAGCTGCAGTGAATCTAAGCTTATGACAGGAACAATCCAATTTACAAGATGGTAGAAAACTTTATTAAAAGGTATACAAAACGCACATATACTTTTTTCTTTTAAGTAAACGTGAATTAAGTGCTTGTCAAAATAACAGGCTGAGCTGCATTTGGGATGTATCATTTGCAGACCTTTTGTTTGCCAATGTGGAAAGGCAACAGATTCTTTTAAACACTTTCTTTTTCCTAAGCCCTCTTAAAAATTTTACCATTAGGAAATTTCTGAGACAAACAAATTTGGAAATGGGTTTCACTGACTGGGGGAATGCAAGGAGTAGATTTAAGCTGAAATGAGTTTTATGCAGGTATGTTAACATGGAAAGAAGCTAGGATGTATGATATTTTTTATTCTGCTGGTTTTCAGTTATAACTGTACACTGGAATCCCTGGGGAGTTTTTAATCACTCCTGTGCCAGTCCAGAGATTCTACCAATTGTCCTGGTTTCAGCTTGGGCATAATAATGTTTTTTAAAAAAACTTCTCACAGTGATTCTAATATGCATCAGTTTAAGGACAACTGATCTAATTCCTTCTATGAAATCCAAATAGTTAAGAAAAAGTAAATTAGATAACTAGTATCACTTTAAATAGCTTCTGAAATATACTTTTGAATTGTAAAGACAATATTTCAGAATTTGGAAAGTGAGACGAATAACAACAAGAAAGACCAATAACACCAAACAGGCCCTTTCTGACCACCCAGTTTCACCTTGCTCTTTTAGACACTTCTCCCCATCCCCCTCATTCCAAATTCTCTGCCCAGCATTCACTTATCAGAGCCTGGTGTTTCCATCATTTATTTATTTGTTTCTCTTTCTTACACTATCCCAGAAAGAGAATAAAAGTGTAATTGCCCCAAACATACATGAAAATTTAGAAAGGCAAAGATTAACCATGGAGGACATCTGGTGGTAAAATCGGTCACCAGCATATCACAATGGCTTGCTTCTCTGGACCACGCTTGCCACCAGAGACTGCTAGTCCAGCTCTGATACCACATAGAGTTTCCAAGCCTTTGTCAGACTCCATCTCTTTCTAAACATTGTTTTAACCATTGTCTACATCAAATAGAAAACGGATGCCAGGTATAATCTGAAAGGTAAACTTACCTCGGCAGGTGGATGAAAAAGTCATTCTGGTGTCTTGCTAAATATGCCATTCATCAATCTCCTTACTTGGCTACTTTTTTTTTCTTTAAGTGAGTCATTAACTCAGCTACTTACTTGCCTTTTCATTACCTCCACCTTTGAACTGAAAGTGCATGTGTGGCCAATATTTGAGGGCAGAAAACGCTACTGGTGATGTTGGTCGCTTCGCCGCAGATGTGTGTACGAGAAATGCACCCGAAGGGCCAGTGTCTGACATGGACGTTTGGAGAAGCCGCTTCTAGAGATCCCCAAGTGGTGGCTGGCGGGGGTCAGACTGCATGGCCCAGCTGGTCCTAGTGAGTCTGCGCACAAGCTCTCCCGCCCCGCCCACCAGGGGTGGGCACGCAGGCGCCAAGGTCCACCCCGCTGCCCACCGTTGGAGGCGCAAGCAGCGGGAGTGAGGAGCCTGAGGGCCAGCTGGTCCTGGGCTCCTTGCTACCTAAGTGATGACCTCAGGGAAGTCGTCTGGCAACCTGGCTCTGAGGGCGCCGCCAGCTGAGATCTGCCTCTTAAGCCAGGACCGCCCTGCGAACATCTTAGCCTGAGCTTGAGAGGGAGACACTCGGATCCTTGGGACCTTAAACAAGTAAAATGAGGGGTAATGATGTCGTTTTGCTTATGGGGTTTCTTAACTTGTTAAAAACCATAACGGGGCTCGGAGACAGAATTCGGTGCCACGCCCCTAATCCCCACTCACCCCCAAGAGGTTGGGCTCACCCAGTCTTGAGTGTCTGGGTTGCAGCCCGGGACTGAGCCTGAACATTCAGAAATGAATTCCTTGACTTCTGGGAGCTCACGCTAACTGGGAGCCAGTGCTGAAAGCCCAAAGTTAGATTACACCCTGATAGGGGGCATGCATGTTCAGAAGGTTGGCGGACCAGGAGAGGAGGCTTCCCTTCCCCAAGAAAGACACTGTCCGGGCTGTTTAGGGCTGAAACCGAGGGGGTGGGCGGGGCTGAGGCTGAGCAGGTGGGCAGGGAGCAGTTCATGAAGGGCTTCATAAGCCCCGCTAAAGAATTTGAAGACAGTGAGGTTCCAGAATTTGTGAGGCAAGTTTAGGGGGTCGGCAATAAGGACTAGAGGCTAGTACTGTAGAAACTACTAAACAATAAATGATTAATTTCATTTATTTATACAAAATGGGCTACTTAACTGGGTTGTACAATAACTGCATGTAGAATGGTTTTGTTGTTGTTGTTGTTGATCTAACCATCATTTATTCCAGGAATATATTGTAGTATTTCCTAGTTTCTTCCTTTCATCAATGAAGCTGAGGGTTTGTTTGTTTTTAATTCTTCATTGTTGAAAGTTTTACTTATGTCTCCTTACCCCCACCCCCTGACCTCTCCTTCCCCTCAGCACATGCCCCCACCTCCCCTTTTGTCTGTGTCCATTTGTCATGCTCATATGCATTGATACAGGTCCTTTGGTTGATCTCTTAACTGCCCCCAGCCCCCCCTCCCCTGCCTTCCTTGTGAGGTTTGATGGTCTGTTAGATGCTTTTATGTCACTGGATCTATCTTTGTTAATCAGTTTTTGTTGTCCATTATATTGCACAAATGAATGAGATCATGTTAAGCTGAAGGTTCTAAACTCACACACATCCTTCTTTTTCTTAGTATTTTACCAAACACCTCATTTTGAGTGGTCTTGTTGGTGGCCTGATAAAGATTACAGATACAAAAAAGGGCTTATTATTTTTATTATTTTCCTTTTACCTAAAAAGTGAAATAAATAGCAATCTAGATGTGGCTTTCCCTCATAGTCTTTCTATATAAATTCTATATTTCTATTCCTTTTATTTAAGGAATGACAGAGTGATTAATCTTGGTTGCCTGTAGGCCTACACCCTTTGGTAATTCTCAGAGGTAGAGGTAGTGTCATAGTATAAATAACTATTTATACTTCAGTTAACATACTGTTTTCTCAGTTCTCTATCACTAGTAGTTGTGTCCTCGCCTAGTTTTTCTTTTTGTTTTATTCTTTATAGAATTAAGAGACATTCAGAAAACCAGTTTTGGAAACTGAAGACTCATTAAAATAATAAAGCCATGAGTGTTTAAGGATGCAGGGGGTGAAAGGTCATTTAGTCAAACTCCCTCCTTTTTGAAAGGACAAAGTCTCAAAATTTAAGATCATCCATCAGATTATCACCTGGCTAAGTGGCATCACTCATGCTACTGACATAATATAACATGTTAAAAAATGTAGAATAGTATAATTTCTGATCCATAAGAGAATAAAATCCCTTAAGGAGATGCAATTGTTAGCCAGGTTTTTGTTTTAATGTAAAGAAGATCTAAATACCAGGAAGTAATGCAGGACTATAGAGGAGGGGTGTGGAAAACACTAGAAGCCCTTAGAATTGTGGAAGCAACTTTGTTAAGTTGTCTGATGAAAGAAAAAGTTCTTTCACATAGAAAGAGGAACTAGGTAGCAGGTATGTGTCAGGAAAAAAAGTCACAAGCCTGTGGTGAACTTATATACAAGAACTTGGTTTTGAAAAATCAGAGATGGCATTAGGAATTGCATTGACTTGATTATGAACTGCAAATGAGTTGTTAAAAGTTTTACAATGAAAATGTTCTAACTGTTCCCTTGTTGTTCTTCCTACTTTATTATCAGAGACACTGTTTACTATTCCCAGAAAATATCTGAAATATACCAATATCTTTTAGTCACAGAGAGGCTTTCCAATTATGGAGTCTTACTCAGAACAGGTGGATGCAAGTGGATGCCCCCAAAAATGAAGGCATGGAAAGAAAAGCTATTGCTTCTGAGTTTAGGGAGTGGTAGTTGCAAAACAATAAGGAAAGAATCAAACTGAAGTATTTTCTTTTGAACAAAGTATGTATGTGTGTTTTGTGTTATTTTGTAGAAGTGTACAAATAAAGATATCACCAAAGATTAGAGACACAATCATCTAGAAGAAATGCTGTTAATATGGCTTTATGTGTGTGTTCAAGAATCTCTACAACAGATACACTTGTGTTAGGGGTAAGTACAATTTCGCTTTGACTAAATTTGAGATCATGTACTACCTCAATTTCATAGGGAATACTCTTGGATCTGGAAAGGGTCAGATGTAGTTAAATCAAAGGGTGAAAATTGTTTGATGCTGTGTTCTACAAATTTTGAATGATTCCATGCCCTCTCATAAACAAGTATTTGTTAGTTATAAATATACTGACTAAATGAACATACACAAAATAATAGACACAATACAAAACAGGAATAATAAAAGAAAGAGTGTGTGTGTTGTTTTAACTGTGAGAGAGATCTATTGCTGATCACTTTTAATTACTGAATTAATATCAGTGCAGTAGGATGATTTATTAATCTGTCTCTTTAGCGATAAACAGAGAGTTTATCTAGCTCCCTTAATAAAAACACCAAACAATTATGAAGATCATGCTCTTTCACATCTGAAGGGGAAAAAGCTTTTCCTTTGAATTTGACTACTACTGTGTAGACTCACTGAGTTTCTACCTGACTGGTTCTTAACCTCTTTGGAGTCATAGACCCCTTAGACACAGGAAGAAAGCTCTGAATCTTCTTCGCAGACTCATGTACATACCATGATCCTTCACACTCATTTTTGTTTTCTGTAGGAGGACTATGTCTTCCTGGAACCCATTCATTGGCTTTTTGGTTAAGAAGCATTTTTAAAAATGTGTTGATTTTAAAAAGAGAATGGAAGAAAGAGAGGGAGAGGGAGAGGGAGAGGGAGAGGGAGAGGGAGAGAGAGAGAGAGAGAGAGAGAGAGAGAGAGAGAGAGAGAGAGAGAGAGA
>PVJC01008788.1:0-40986 GCA_004026665.1 Murina feae | reverse complement strand
CTGTTCATCAGGTTTTTTATTCATTTGATTTTTAGGTTCACTTGTTGATAGTTATATATTTGTTGTCATTTTGTTGTTCATAATTTTTATCTTTACCTTTTTCTTCTTCTTCCTCTTAGAGAATACCCTTCAGCATTTCATATAATACTGGTTTGGTGGTGATGAACTCCTTTAGCTTTTTCTTGTCTGTGAAGCTCTTTATCTAACCTTCAATTCTAAATGATAGCTTTGCTGGGTAGAATAATCTTGGTTGTAGGTTCTTGCTATTCATCACTTAGAATATTTCTTACCACTCCCTTCTGGCCTGCATAGTTTCTTTTGAGAAATCCGCTGACAGTCGTATGGGTACTCCCTTGTAGGTAACTAACTGTTTTTCTCTTGCTGCTTTTAATATTCTCTCTTTGTCTTTTGCCCTTGGCATTTTAATTATGATGTGTCTTGGTGTGGTTCTCTTTGAATTCCTTTTGTTTGGGGTTCTCTGTGCTTCCTAGACTTGTAAGTCTATTTCTTTCACGAGGTGGGGGAAGTTTTCTGTCATTATTTCTTCAAATAGGTTTTCAATATCTTGTTCTCTCTCTTCTTCTGGCACCCCTATAATTTGGATGTTGATATGCTTCAAGTTGTCCCAGAGGTGCCTTACACTATCTTCATATTTTTGGATTCTTTTTTCTTTTTGCTTTTTGGGTTGGGAGTTTTTTGCTTCTTTGTATTTCAAATCTTTGACTTGATTCTTGGGATCCTTTGGTCTGCTGTTGAATCTCTGTATATTATTCTTTATTTCAGTCAGTGCATGCTTAATTTTTGATTGGTCCTTTTTCATATCCTGAGTGTCTCGTTAAATTTCTCGGAAGTTTCTAGAAGATTCTTGAGTATCCTTATAACTGTGGTTTTGAACTCTACATATAGTATTTTGCTTTCATCCATTTCTTTCATTTGCGACTTGTTTCTTTGTCTCCACATTTTGGCTGCTTTCCTGTGTTTGTTTCTATGTACTGGGTAACTGCTAAGTTTCCTTGAGTTAATAGAGTGGCCTTGTGTGGTAGGTGTCCTATAGAGCCCAGTGGCTCAGCCTCCCCAGTCACCTGAGATGAATGCTCTTGGTGCACCCCTTTGTGGGCTGTTTACACAGTCTTTTTGTAGTTAAACTTGATTGCTGATGGTATCACTGAGAGGACTTGACCTCCAGGCCAATTGGCTGTGATGAACAGCTATGTCTACAATGGAAGATCTGTTGCATAGGAGACACCTTTATGGGGCAGAACTTGCTTCAGTGGGGCTTTGGTGCTCACTGAGTCTGCCCCTTGAGTGTGTCTCTTATGGATGTGAAGAGCTGTAATCTGTTATGATCTCATTCTGACCACTGGGTACACTGGCTCTTGGATCTCCAAGGAGGTGCAAGGTCAGTCACTGTCTGGGGCTGCCCAGCAGGAGCTACAGAGACATCTGCAGATTCCTCCTCTTTGTATGGAAGTGCCCAGATGAGGCCCAGCTGTGAAGCAAGGCAGGCTGCTGTTGCCTGGTCTTGGGCCTTCTTTGGAAGCTCTGGGGCTCCTGACCCAGCTGCAGTTTAACAGATTTTAGGCGGAGAAAGAACAGACCGTTCATATGCAAAAGCCAATGTGCACATCTTGGGTTGGTTGTAAATTGGGTGGGTGGGGTGTAGTCTCTGGGAATCACCAGGACATAGCAAACAGCAATGGCTGCCCATCAGTCCTGCACAGGAGAGGTCCCTGGATCTCTGCATCCTGCACCCCAGTGCAGGAACAGTGATGGCTGTGAGCACCTCTGAGAGAAATCCACCCTCGCATTCCTGTCCCAATGCCAGACAGTCCGGTTTCTCCCCACATGTGTCTGGGTCCCCCAGAGTCTCATCCGGAACTGGAGTTCAGAGCAAGCAGGAGCTTGTATTTCCCTCCTGATTAAAAGAACAGCACATCCAGGTGCCAGCACTTTCCACACCTCTTCACCCCTAACCAGTCTCAATGCACTTTCTTCATCTCTCTAGTTGTGGAAATTTCACTCAGCCCACTTTTCCATGGTTCTGGGTGGTAGTTGTTCTGCCTTTTAGTTGTAATTTTGATGTGGTTGTGAGAGGCAGCAAGTATAGATGCTTACGTATGCCACCATCTTGGTTCTCCTCGACAAACTTGGTCTTAATACATTTAATTAATTACATAACCAGTAATTTAATACATTACACGTGAGTGAATCAAGTAGAGAAATTAAAATGGCTTGTGCAAGAACACATAGAAAGTCACTCATACTGCCAGACTAGCAACTGAGGTTTCCAGGCTTCCTAAATAAGATCTTCACAAAATGACAGATATCTCTGTTCAGGGATTTGTCCTGAATATTTTTTATTGGAAGGAAAACAAAATGCAAGAGAAAGAGCTTGGTCAAAATATTCTGCTATCTCTTTATTATCTTCAAAAATATGATGTCTATAAATACCCAGGGATATTAGCATCAATACTCTTGCTGTTATCTGACGATGGCCCATAGTCCAAAGATTCTGGGC
The DNA here is from genome assembly GCA_004026665.1 of Murina feae. Classification (NCBI taxonomy): domain Eukaryota; kingdom Metazoa; phylum Chordata; class Mammalia; order Chiroptera; family Vespertilionidae; genus Murina; species Murina feae. The sequence goes on along the minus strand of PVJC01008788.1, from coordinate 38,468 downwards.
CAGAATGGGTGGGCACAAGTCATTTTTGCTGTCATTGCTTTCCTAACACTTGCCAGACCCATATAGGAAACTTGCTGAGTCTACAATAATAAAAAACAGGATAAAGAAAATGAAAATGTTCTCAACTGGACTGTGGGATGGTTGTGCAAATATACACACACAGACACACACACACACAAGGTGGGGCAAAAGTAGGCTTATAGTTGTAGGTATACAAAACATGGAGTTTATTCTTATATTATTATTTGATTATTGTATTATTTTCCATTTGAACAACTGTAAACCTACTTTTGCCCTACCATATATATATATATATATATATACTAAATATATATATACTAGAAGCTCAGTGCATAAAAATTTGTGCACTTGGGGGGGTCCCTCAGCCCAGTCTGTGCCCTCTTGCAATCTGGGACACCTCGGGAGATGTCCACCTGCTGGCTTAGGCCTGCTCCCCAGGGAATCAGGCCTAAGCTGCCAGTCAGACATCCCTCTGGTAGCCTGGGAGCACTGGGGGATGTCCACTTGCCAGCGGGGAGCAGGCCTAAGATGCAGTCAGACACCCTTAGCGCTGCTGAGGAGGCAGGAGAGGCTCCCACCACCACCGCTATTCTGGCAGCTGGCCGCATGGCTTGTGGCTGAGCAGAGCTCCTCCTGTGGGAGTGCACTGACCACCAGAGGCAGCTCCTGCATTGAGCATTTTCCCCCCTGGTGGTCAGTGTGTGTCATAGTGACCAGTTATTCCAGTGGTTCTGCTGTTAGGGTCAATTTGCATATTACCCTTTTATTATATAGGATATATATACTAAATATATATACATATAAATATATGTTTACTAAAAATCATTGAATTATACACTTAAAATGAGTGATTTTTCTGGTGGTAAATTATGCCTCAAAAAAGCTGTTGAGAGACAGACAGACAGAAGCAGAGAGACAGAGATAAAGAGAGAAAAGAAGTGACAGAGAGTAATATAAAAACTCCAAACTCAAATATTCCTAGGCCTGAAAATGGATCTCCTTTTTTTTCCCCAGGATCAATTGGCAAAAGGTAAATTTTATGTGTGGTATGAACTACTAAAAAATAACACTAGTTCTCTCTGTTTTCTCCTTTTTGGATAACAGAAATAAATGCAACTGTGAACGCTACCTTTATCCGTACAGAGGATGTGATTTATAAGTCAAGTGACTGTCGGAGTAGCACCTGTGAAGGCCTTGACCTACTCAGAACAATTTCAGTAAGTGTCCACCTTGGTAGATATAGCTCACACTCTCTTGTCACTGGACAATCATAGTGTGAGCCTTGGGCACCTGTCCAGGAGTGTCTCTCACATCAGCTCTACCATGCTGAGTGATGTCAATGCAGGATTCTCTAACTTTATCCCTATAGATTTCCCATGTGATGAGGGCCTGCCAGGAATCCAGGAAATGGAAAGAACCTTAGCTGTCTGTGCACTTTTCGTGTTAGGAAGTGGAATTATTTTGTTTTAAACTCCCCCCGTTTTGCAGGTCTTGGAACATTAAAGAGTGTTCCAAACTCTCTGGAAGCTCTCTAGAGACACCCCCTTTATTACAGAAATCTTTGAAAAGGCCCTCCGTGAAGCAGGGCACCAGGCACAGAGGCGTGCATGGTTCCAAAGCTTCAATCAGTAATATTACACGTTCATTGAGGTAGGCTCCACCCAGGCCAGGAGGAGTGGCTGATTACAGCAGTCACCCTCAGTCCTGGGAGGTGGGGGCGGGGAGGGGGTTGGGAACAAGGGGAGGAAGAAAAGTCTAGGTGCTTCCTCCCTGATCTCTACAGAGGAAGGTGTGACCTGGCTCCCTAAAACCGAGGATGGGATGTTCCTGATCACATTCCCCTTGAGAAATAGTAGAAAAAAAGATCTATCATTGCCCAGCTGGTCACATTGCATTTGTTATCTTTAGGCCTACTTTGTAACTCTCTCTAAAACTTGCCCACTCCCTCCAGAGAACCTCCAAACCTAGTTTTTCTCTAATGTGGCCAACAGACACTATTATGTATGTGCCCATCTGCCAGTCCTGCCTCCACTCCGCATTTCCCTCTTCAGAATGCAGGTTCCCTGCAGTCAGCTCACTTTCAGTGGAATACCTTGCCCTCCACCCATAGCACCACCTCTCTCAGACTACTTTCTCCCTTAGCTGCCCCTGGCCCAGCAAGAGGCACCCCATGTTGCCCCCTTTCTGCTCTGCATTCTAACATCTTAAGTGGTCCACTTTCTAATCTGGGAGCCTTCCCCTTGTCCCTTCTTTTCTGTCTTTTGATTCTTTCCTTTGTTTTGTTGTTTTGCTTTGTTTTTTTGGTGTGTGTGTGTATGTATGTGTGTGTGTTTCCATTTTAGGGATTAGTTTTTTTCTTTCTTTTTTTCTCCTACAGAATAACAAAAAGGTGGGTTGTGTCCTCATGGGACCCTCGTGTACATATTCCACCTTCCAGATGTAGTAAGTAGTTTGTTTTGTTGTTGTTTTGATGCCACTTATGATTTGAAATCAAGACATGACATCCATGTTAAAAGAGTTTATCAAACAGCAGTCTAGTCAAGGCAACACAATCAGGGGTGTTGGGGCCTTGCTATATTGCCACCGGTCTTACAACTGTAATTCCCTTATCAAGTTAACTCTGCCTTTGCTCAGAGTGGGGTGAATCACAGTAGCTGTTCAGGTGCAGTTACCAACTTCTAAGCTGGAGAAGCAACGTGGTATAAAGTCAGAGTTCTGGCAGGAAATATGGAAGACAGTGCACTTGGGTAATTTGAGGAGCTTAATGAAAGAAATACTCACAAAAGTATAAGCAGAGTGTATGGGAACACAAAGAAAAGGCCAGCGCCGAAGGGCATGAGCAGGGCTCTGTTTTAGCTGTGGGTTTACAAGAGTAAGGAGGGGAGCAAGGTACTTATTTCATAGCATTATTTGAAGGTTATAAAAAACAAGTTACAGTACTTTGCACAATGCCCTTAACACCTTAGAAAGAAGCTTTCAATATATTCCTGAATGCAAATCTCTTTGGGACAATCGCTCTCATCCCTCCCATTCATTAAGTCTCATCACCATAAACACTTCGGTCTTCCAGATTACACCAACCCCATGCCTTTCTCTCACCTATTACAATCTTCCCCTGAATCAAGGATCAGCCCTCGCCTGCGCAGAGAGAACTGTGCTGAAAAGTCTCTTGCAAAAGACTTTGGGGGATAAAAATTAGGCCTCTGAAATGTCTGTTGCAAACTGTTCTTCTCACACCTCACACCCAGCTCTACAGGCAGACTCAGGTGCTCAGGGCCACTGTACTCCATAGACACACCATTGAAGCATTTTTTTTCCGCTCATCTTCCATATGAAAATGCAGACAGAAACATATTCAGCACCTACAATCTGGACGAGGCTGACTGCCAATGCTGAGCTGAACAAGCAAGACATGATCCCTAGCTTTAATGCAGCTTGCAATCTAGTGGAGGAGACAGATACTTACCCAAATAATTACCTGGTCTTAGGTATCAAGGAAATTTTCCTGATGAGTAAAGAGACATTTAATCTAGGACTTGATGGATTAGTAAGAGTCAGCCAAAGGGATAGGGCAACAGCATTCTTGGTATTTGTGAGGCCCTGATGGAGAATAAAGCTTGTTGTGTTTAAGGAACTACAAGAAGGTCTATATGCTGAGCAGAGGAAGGAAAACTCTAAAATCCTCAGTGATGTCTGTCTCAAATGTAATCCACAGATGAGTCAGAAGCAAGGAAATGAACAGAGAAAAAAGTGTAGAGGGCATCCTTTGGACTTTACAATTGTGGTAACTATAGCGGCCCATCCTCTATTTTCTTAGCCCTACTCCCCAAATTTTATATGTCCCAGCCTGCATGTCATGACAGCCCAAATGACAACTTATTTTTCAATAAATCTGAGTAACTAAGTCACAGATACATGAAGACACCAAAAGTGTTCTTAAAGCCTAGCATAAGCTTAATAAATGTTGTTTTAAAGTTCACCTGTGTAGGAGGGTCACCTGTATTTCTTTACAATGCTGAAACAGGTTAAAGAGCTATCTTATTTGTGCTACTTAAGTTAACCCTGATATTTATTTCTTTTTTACCTCTTGGCATAGCCTTGACACAGATTTTAAATATCCCATGATTTCAGCTGGAAGTTTTGGATTGTCATGTGACTTCAAAGAAAATTTAACCAGGTTGATGTCTCCAGCTAGGAAGTTGACGCACTTCTTGGTTGACTTTTGGAAGATTAATAATTTGTCATTCAAAACTTTTTCCTGGACCACTGCATATGTTTTCAAGAATAATACTGAGTCTGAGGACTGTTTATGGTAAGCAGAATTATTAATATTCTCTGGCATTTGTCACAGAAAGAAACCATAGACTCATGGCCGGCCACTGGTTATTATCAGATTCACCTTTTCCATCTGTTACAGCATTGGGAGTGGACACCAGCTCACTCTTTTACAAATAAAAGCAAAGGGGCCAAAGGAAACATCTAATCTAATAAAAGCATAATATGCTAATTGCATCACTCCACTACATCCCAAGCCATGCCCACCAGCCAATCAGAGTGACTATATGCAAATTAACCCAACCAAGATGGCAACCTACAGCCACAGAGCTAAAGCAAACAGGAGGCTTGGATGCCCTGGTGATGGAGGAAGCTAAACTTCCCGCCTGCCTAGGCTGGCTGTGGCCTCCCCTCAAGGCAACAAAGTTTCAATTATAGAAGATAAATAAATCCCATATACCTGTTTCCAGCCAGCCTCAGTGGGAGCTTGGGATGCTGGGGGCTGTGGCCAGCCTGCAAACAGCCATCATCCCCTCACCCAGGATTGCCCCACTCTCATGGGATGAGGGTCCCTGTTGGGGGGATTGGGCAGCTTGAAAACAGCCATCAGCCCCTCACCCAGGTTTGCCAGGCACCCCAGCAGGACCTCATTCCCTGAAGGGGATGTGGCCAGCCTGAAAATGGCCCTCAGCCTCTCACCCAGGCTGGCCAGGCACCCCAGCAGGGACCCGTACCCGGAAGGGGATGTGGCCAGTCTGAAAACACTCTCAGTCCCTCACCCAGACTGGCCAGGAACCCCAGCAGGAACCACACCCTGATCCAGGACACCCTTCAGGGCAAACCAGTCAGCCCCCACCCATGCACCAAGCCTCTATCCTATATAATAAAAGGGTAATATGCAAATTGACCCTAACAGCAGAACAACTGGGAATGACTGGTCACTATGACACACACTGACCACCAGAGGCAGACGCTCAATGCAGGAGCTGTCCCTGGTGGTCAGTGTACTCCCACAGGGAGAGCTCTGCTCAGCCACAAGCCAGGCTGATGGCTGCCAGTACAACGGTGGTAGTGGGAGCCTCTCCTGCCTCCTCAGCAGCGCTAAGGATGTCTGACTGCATCTTAGGCCTGCTCCCCGCTGGCAAATGGACATCCCCCGAGGGCTCTTGGGCTACCAGAGGGATGTCTGACTACCAGGTTAGGCCTGATCCCCCGGGGAGCAGACCTAAACCAGCAGGTGGACATCCTCCAAGGGGTCCCAGACTGCGAGAGGGCACAGGCCGGGCTGAGGGACCCTCCCCCTCCACCCCTGAGTGCACAAATTTTTGTGCACCGAGCCTCTAGTAGTATAATAAACATAATCAGCATGTGTTGCATTTTCAAACTCTTCATAGTTTTCAAAGTGCCTCCAAGATAGTTTTATTGATTTCTCACAGTAAACCCTCTGAAGAAAAGAGAACAGGTACTATGACCCCCATTTTACAAATAAGGAAATGAAAACCAGAAGTTAATGCTTTCACATTACTGTGCAAGACATGATACTAGAGAATGTGCATTCTACCTATACCCTACCTATACCTATTTCCATCTACCATTAGTTAGAAACCATTTCTCTCGTAGTTTTTTTTAGAAGAATAAGTTGGGAGGTGGACAGAGAACAGGATAATGGGCACCACTGCCAAAATAAAATTGCAAGTTCCCTCTCCTTCAGCAAAGATAGCAGACAGGATCCTTTGATCAGGTTATTACAGAACCACAATGCTGCTCAGTTCTGTAGTCTCTATCTACGTAAGTACACAGAAGACTAAAGGACACCACTGGGATTGCACATCTACGGAACTACAAGAATCAACCCAAAGGCCTCCTCCTAGAAACTTTGAAGTGAACTTAGAACACACATAAATTCATTTCACACAGGAGGAGAAATTATTCCTATCAACCTGGAATTTTTGTACTATAGATTCAAAGGTTTCAACTTATCTGTGATAATGGGGCTGGTTTCTTTGGCAAATAGCAGAAAGCCATTATAAGAGACCCACCAAATCTCTACTATGTGTACATATGCGTGAAGATCCCCTAAAACTTCCCCAATACTTTCACTAAATTAGATGCTCACACTCACGAGGTATATTATCTACTGTGTTAATAGCAGAAGTGAATTTTTGATTAACAAGTCCCAGGACAGATCTGTAAGCAATGAACAAATGGCATGGAAGGCCATGAAGAAACAAAGCTGGATTCTTACAGTTTCTCCCTTTTTTTGTTCTAGGTACCTCAATGCGCTGGAGGCTGGAGTTTCTTATTTTTCTCAGGAACTTAACTTCAAAGAGGTATTGAGAGGAGAGGCTGAGTTTCAGAAAATCTTAATGGACCAGAATAGGAAAAGCAATGGTAGGAAGACATGAAGATAATTTTGCCAACTTCTTCCTCACAGCTATCACTTCCTTATGAGTCATTTTGACAAATCTATCAGACAGAGGTGTCATCGTTACCTCAATTTACTCCTTATCTTTTGGTAGATCTGTAGTTGCATGCAACTCCATTATATTGTTTCTTTCGTTGATTAAAACTTTATCCTATGTGAGAAATTAGAAAAGTGACATTGAACAAAGATATTAACTTCATGAAAGTAATGACATTAAAATCCAATTTTTATAAACCAAAATGACATCATGACCCACCATGACAGTAAACTGGTTTGTAAGTTCACCTCAATCCAATATATTATTGGATTTGTGACAGTTCCTCAAACATTCTGAACCCTGCTTCACTCGTGACTGAGAGGATATGTTTACTGATATCTAGCCTCACGTAAAATTATAAAAGCAAGCACAGCCTCATATAGCATTCAATATGCTGATAATCTATTGCTTTGCATAGCCTCATATAGCGTTCAGTATGGTGATTATCTGTTGCTTTGCGCAGCCTCATATAGTGTTTATTATGGTGATAATATATTTTTTTAATCCTCACCTGCCTAATGATCTCTGAGTTACCAGTCAAGTGTGAAACACTAGTGGGATAAAGTCATCCTTTCTAAGTTATTAGGTGATTTGCTTCATTTTCCATCGAGTTCTCTTTACAAATTAGTATATATCAGGAGTAAAGGAATCAACTGTGGGAATTTTCTATGGGAAAATCCTTGCTTGGCAGGATTTCCTAGTGTCACTCAAATCAATATCTACATCATCATACTTATTAAGCATTTACCAAGCTAAGAACGTACCATTTGCAAAGCATTGACCAAGATATGAGGGGGAAAATGAAGTATTAAATTATTCATGTCCTTACAGGGTTTACAATTCAACTGGGCAACACAATATTTTAAAAAGTCTAATGAAGTATCTCCCAATTCCTCTTACTCATAAAGTCATGCATTTGGGAAGTGTAGCTGCAGTTATAGAATCAGATAGGACTCCATCACTGAGATCACTAAGACTAAGATCTGAGTTAAGCTACAAAGTCCACAAGGAAAGTTACTTAGAAAAACTTCATAAATTTCACATTAACTATACTATATTTTTTCCAACCACTTTACAAATGGTGAGGTGAAAATGGTAACCAATGAAAATAGTTTTTGTAATACTCCAGTGTGGTATAATGGGATAAGCACTGACCCGGACTCATAAAGCTGGAATAGTAGAGCTACCTCTGTCAACTACTAGTTCTTTAACCCTTTGACATCTTGGCTTCAGTTTCCTTAAATCAATAAAATTAAGGGAATGGACCAGATCATTCTTTTTAAGATTCCATTTAACTCTACTCTGACTCCGTGACTGTGAATTTAGGAAAAGGGGAGGTAGTAATTTGAGGAATTGGTGTTAGTCTTAAAACAAACACACTATGAACATACCGAGTTCAAATTCAGGCACCGGGTTCCCCTTCTGTTAGTGTGTACACCATTGTATATTTCTCTCTTTGTCTTATTCTCTCTCCTTAGTGATTATTGTGTGTGGTAAGCCAGACATCATTTCCTCCATCAAGGGTGACCTGGAAGTGGCTGAAGACACTGTCATTATTCTAGTGGATCTATTTAAGTAGGTATAATATTTGGAAGAACTCTTCTCCTTTCAGAAAGAAAATACTCCAAGGATTTCCAAAAGGCGCATTCTCTTTTCCTTTGCTTTGCCCAGCCTCATATAGCATTCAGTATGGTGATAATATATTTTTTTTAATTCTCACCCGAGGATATTTTTTTCCATTGATTTTTATAAAGAATGGAAGGGAGAGGGAAAGACAGAGAGAAACATCAATATGAAAGAGACACATCAATTGGTTGCCTTCCGCACGCCCAGGGCCAGGAGCCTGCAATCAAGGCATGTGCCTTTGACTGGAATCGAACCGGCTAGAGCATAATGATAATATTTTAATCTATGTTTCATCCCTTTTCTAATGCCCTCATTCTTTTTACATTAATCATGGCCTTAGTGGATATGTATTCCTTTGACATCACTATCATGTCTAAATAACAAAGTTTTATGAAAATCCCATTAAACCCACATGTCTCTTCATCCTGGTGTCCTGCCTAACTTTAAGGTCTTTCTCAGGCAGTGATAAGTCAACTTAAAACCCAATAATATTATCTATCAAAATGTGTGTCATATCTGTGCCTTCAAATGCTAATGGCCTTTGATCCTAGATTATTTTTCCTTCAGCCACCTTCAGTATGAGGAAAGTTCCAGTTAAATGAATTTAATTTATACAGTTATCCTTTGCCTACTGTGGATCATCACTGGGTGGTGATCTGCATTTCTCTGGAACTAAAGAGAAAGAGAAAAAAAAATCACTTTTATTTATTAATTATTTTTATTTTTGGTTAATCCTCACCTGAGGATATTTTTTCCATTGATTTTTAGAGAGAGTGGAAGGGAAGGGGAGAGACAGAGAGAGAGAGAGAGATCGATGTGAGAGAGACACATCGGTTGATTGCCTCCTGCAGGCACCCCAACCAAAGCTGGGGATTGAACCTGCAACCAAAGTACATGCCCTTGACCAAAATCGAACCCATGATCCTTCAGTCCACAGGCCAATACTCTATCTACTGAGCCAAATAGGCCAGGGCAACAGAAACTACTTTTTATCACATCCCTCATTTTACCACTCATCTTTTAATGTGGAGACCCACAGATTAACTGTGTCAAGGTAATATGTGAGTCAGAATAAGTTTAAAGAGGGTTTCACTGGTGTGGTTGTGCCCTTTGCCCCATCAGCTAGATCATCTGACCTCATTTATCTGACTGGATCATTAATCATTACCTTTCTGTGTTCAGACCAGAAACTATTACTGCATTAGCTCTCTCCTGTGTTTGCCTAGTCACTTCACCCACACTGAATGTACTTTTCACGGTGTTAAGAGAAGTGGAGCATGTCAACTGGAGGCCTGTTTGACCACCAGTTGTTCATGAAGATAATCAACCAATTTAGCTTTTTAGCTTCAGAATACAGGAAGGAGAGCACATTATCAGCATTTCATCCCAACAACCACATTGAGAGTTTCTTTCAGTTACTGTTTTGCCCCCTGGAAGGAGTCCTCGGTGTAGCTTAGTTGGTGTAATTTTACTTTTAGCAAATCCTCAATTGACTGCTAAAATGTTGGCAATCCTTTGTCGCTATTCCTGAAGGACACCTGACTATATTTTGGGAAAATCATGAGAGTCACCTAAAACTAGACATAACTTGGATTCAAATTCTAATTCTGACACTTCTGGTTCATTTAACTCTTGGGTATTAGTATTTTGAGATTAAATCTACTCATTTGTAAAATGAGAATAAAAATGTTCACTGTATGAGGGTACTTTTAAAATTGTGTGTGCTAATATAAGCAAAGGATTCAAAACAGTTCTCAGTTCATAGATGTGTTCACCTCCTGTTTAAATATTAAATGATGGTCAGCCTAGTTATAGCAGTTCAAACATGTTAGATTCTTGGCCTCTTAAAGCATTCAAATGGTTGGGAAGCTAGATACCATTTGCAGCACAGTCTCAGATGTTATTGAGTCCACAATGTGCCAAGTATTATCTTGGAGTTGAGGATACAAGGATCAATAAGCACATGTCAAGAAGTTTACAGTAGTGGTAGAGAAAATGTTTACCATCTGAAAAGTAATTTTCCCTCCTAATTTTTTATCGTATCTTAATATCTCTACATTGTTATGAGCACTTAAGGAAAAGAATGTTCCCAGATATAAACCAAGGGTCATTAAGTCTTGAAAGCAACCACCAAATGACGTGTCCAGAGCCCAGACACATTTCCCTGAAGGTGGTATCTGTCTTCTGATCTTCGTTTTCCTTTGTGTATGTTACGCACAGCTGCCTAATTTCTCTTGTTCAACTTAGCAGGTGTAGAAGGACGTAAGCCTATGTGGAAAAAGTGGACAGTTTTGCAGGTTATTGGAAAAAAGAAAATGTTTTAAAGCATTTCAAGGCTGCTGTTTTAGTTTGTGTGAAATTGTAGGAGCTCTATCTATTTGGAGGAATCTAATCTTCATGAGAAACTGTGCTTTTATTGCAGTAATCATTACTTCATGGACAATGTCACAGCCCCTGACTATATGAAAAATGTCCTTGTTTTGACACTGCCTCCTGAAGAGCTCATCCCAGATAGTTCTTTCCCCCAGGACTTATCTTTGGTAAGCTTCATATATGCATATTATTATTTTCTTCTTCAAGGTTAAGATATTATTCTTCTCTTTGGGACTCAAATTCTAAGATGAGCATAATTTTTTACTCATTTCAATTCACTCAGCAAGTGTTAACTAAGACCAACAAGATGTAATTGCAGGGTTCCTGCTACTAAAACTTTCACTGTGGGTCAGTTAGACCAACACAGCAGTGCTCACTTCTGTAATATCAAAATGGAAGTGACAGTGTCGGGAGATAGAAGACGCCCTGCTAACCTAGGGGAGGTGGAAATGAACAATGTAAAATAAGTGAAGTTTTCCTACATCCTAAAGCAACTTTCTGCTGGCACCAATATCAAATTCTATCTTTAGAGATATACACAGGAGTGGGCAAAGGTAGGTTTACAGCTGTTCATATGCAAAATACAATAATTACTAAACAATAATACATGAATAAAATCTGTATTTTGAATACTCACAACTGTAAACCTACTTTGCCCATCCCTGTATTCCTAAGTAAAGACATTGTTATCTATTATGATTAGGTTAACCATTGTCCACATTTATCCAAGAGAGTCCTGGTTTATTCCTCTTATCTCAGCATTTCATTTGGTTTAGCATTTGTCTCCAAAAAAGATGCTCCATTTGGACACCAAATCATAGTCCCCTAATTATAATGAGGGGCTCCTGACTCTAATACCACTTGGTCTTGGTCAGACACTGCACTGTAATATGATCAAATTCATCAGATGTATTCTGCACTCAGAGATACTTGAGAGCATTTTTGGAGTGGGAAGAGGAGGGAAGGAGCAGTCCTGAGGACCATGAACAGTTTTGGGTTGCCAAGCAAAGGCCAGGCCCAAAGACCTCTATAAAGAAAGTTTGGTATCTTTGGAGTATCACGGTTTTTCCTGCACTAGCAGTGCTAAGCCCTCTGCAAAAATTAGGTGTCACGCTCCCTTTTGGGTAGGGCTGGGTCTCAACTGGATTCTTTTCAGCTCATGAAATGATGATTTCAGCAAAAAACACTGAAACCAATAGGTGTTCTATTTTTTCCAGGTTATATTTTCTAACATATATTCTTCGGGGTATAGAATTCAGGTATCACTTGTACAGGTATCACTTACATAACTTCTAGGGTCTGGCAAAAGTGTAGAATCAAATATACCCAAGCTGACAGAACTCACTTGGTTTCAGTGGGACACAGAGCTTTTAATCCATAGCCTTACTCTGTGAAGATCAGCATATAATTGTTGCAAGGGAGTTTAAGCCCTCTCTTTTATTTATTTACTTGATTTTTAAAATTGATTTTTAGAGAGAGGGGAAAGGAGAGGGAGAGAGAGAGAAACATCGATGTGAGAGCAAAACATCAATTGGCTGCCTTCTACATGTCCCCTACTAGAGGTCAGCCCTCAACCTAGACACGTGTCCTGACACAGAGTCCAGCCAGCAGTCTTTCAGTGCACAGGACAATGCCCAACCAACAGGGCCCGCCAGCCAGGGCCTGACCCTCTCTTTTTTGTTCCCTTAGGCAGACATTTACAGTCTGAAATAATACCCAATCAGAACTGTCTTCAGCCCCGCCAGTATGGCTCAGTGGTAGAGTGTCAACCCATGAACCAGAAGGTCAGGGTTCAATTCCCAGTCAGGGTACATTCCCTGGTTGTGGGCTTGATCCATTGTAAGGAGTGTACAGGTGGCAGCCTATCAATGATCTCTCATCATCGATGTTTCTATTTCTCTCTCTCCCTTCCTCTTTCTGAAATCAATAAAAATATATTCTTTTTAAAAATAAAGAAAAAAAACTGCCTTCAAAGCAAGCTCAGTAACTTCCAATCAAAACACCTCCTGTCCCATTCAGGATGCTCAAAGGCAGGGAAATGTTTTTGTGGTTGTTCTCTTTTACTCTTTAAGGAAAACATTAAACTGCAAGCATTACTTTTCTGTAAAATCTTACAAGAATTATGAACATGCTGTATGGTTGAAATGAGATATTTTATCCTCATGGGAAAGAAGTACAACTGCTTTCAGTTACTTCCTTGAAGGCAGTGTTCTCAGTCTGTTGATCCCAAGAGAAGGCAGAATTGTGACATAGTGATAATAAAGAGCCCCACCACGAGGAAACATTACCCAAGTCTTCGTTTCTACAATTCCCCGAATAGTCAGTTACCCTGCTGACCCCGAGAACCTTTTGCTTCAGGCTCAAGACATAATCTCTTTTTTAGAACTCATTTTAAGGTTTTTCTTTCTCATTCAGGGGTTAAACGACTTTTCTCTTGCCTATTTGAATGGAATCTTGCTCTTTGGACATGTGCTAAAGACATTTCTTGGAAAAGGAAAAGATGTTGACACCAATGAACTTGCTCATGCTTTCAGGAACCTCACTTTTGAAGGTACTGGTCACCTAACAGCAAACAACAACACTTAACTAACACTCTCTACAGAAAGCTGAAGAAATATAGACTTGGAAGCAAAAAGGGGGTTTGGCAATAAGTGGATCAACAGATAAATACCTTTGAACTTAATGGGAGGTAGACATTGTATAGAGTTTGGGGATGCTCAGTTTATGCTTTAGAATTTCAGAATCTTTGAATATCAAGGAAAGAGCATGTAGCTAGGCCCTGTAGTTTTGAACAAGCTCATGGCAGATCATTTTGAGCCATGACATCCTTACTGTGCTTGGAGATTACAAGAAGAAAAATGCCTGTGGTTTGGTCTTGGTCCTTCCATACTTCTCTTTCTGTCCTTCCAAAATTAGGGACCCTGTGTTACCCCTCCAACTCAAAGCCTCTCATAACAATCCCGTCCAAAATTTCTCAGCACTTGTCCTTCTGAACTAGAGGAATCGGCATTTCTTTTCCACACAAGCTTCTATTGAAACTCCTTTCATTTCCCAGATCTCATCCAGATACCATGAAAAAAATGTCTTTTTAGATCAATGTATATTAAGTAAAAGACAAATGATAGTTGACTTTTCTAACTTGCCTTAAATCCTTACTCTGACAAACTTTTCTCCTACTGCAGAGTGAGTCTTCTCTTGACTTCAGAGCGTGGCAGACACCCAGCACTAAAGCTTGAGGGCTGCACCAATGTCTATAGGATATGACAAGGATAGGAAGAAATCACTTCTGCACCCCTGAAGAAGCAAGGAGGGAGAGAGAAATAATGTTTTACTGATTTTTCTCCTATGTCCCAAGTTCTTCTAGGCACTTTATGGCCATTATTTTCCCCACAGTGTTTAAAATTGTGATAAAACACATATTAGATATACTATCTTAATCATTTTAAGTATAGTTCAGTGTTATTAAGTTCATTCATATCATTGTGCAACTATCACCATCACCTATTGCCAGAACTTTCATCTTTTAAACTGAAATTCTATACTTATTAAATAATAATTATCCATTGTCCCCTACCGCTACCTCCTGGCAACCACCACTCTACTTTTTGTCTCTGTGACTTTAACTAGTCTACATATCTTATATAAGTGGAATCAGACAGTATTATTCATTTTGTGATTGTATTATTTCTTTTAGCATAATATCCTCAAGGTCCAATTCATGTTGTAAATGTCACAAAGGATTCTTAGTTGATAGTTTTTTCTTTTAGCATTTTGACTATATCAGCCCACTGTTGTCTCCTGGCCTTCAAAGGTTCTAATGAGAAACTAACAATCTTATTCACTATCCTTTGAATGTAACAAATCACTTCTCTTACTGCTTGCAATATTCTCTTTGTCTTTGGCTTCTGACAGTTTTATTATAATGTGTCTTGGTATGAGTATCTGGATTCACCTTAAAGTTTATTGAGCTTCTTGCATATTTATAATCCTGTCTTTGATCAAGTTTGGTACTTTTTGGACATTATTATTTCTAATATTCTCTCTTTTCCTTCTTTGGTGTTGGTCTGCTTGATAATGTTCCACGGGTCACTTTTCTTCAATCTTTTCTTCTTTCTGTTCCTCGGACTCAATAATTTCCATTGTCCTATATTCATGTTTGCTGATTCTTCTGCCTGCTCAAATCTGCCTTTGAATCCTTTTAGTGAATTTTTCATTTCAGTTATTGTACTTTTTATTTCCAGAATTTCTTTTTGTTTTTTTTTTTTTAGATTTTCTTCTCTTTAGTGTTATTTTCATTTTGTTTATGCATTGTTTTCTTGAATTTATCCATGTCTTCTGAGTTCTTTGCGTATATTTAAGATCATTGTTTTAAAGTCTTTGTCTAACAGATCCACCATCATGTCTTTTTCAGGGACAGTTCTGTTATCTTACCTTTTTTCTTTTGAATGGGCCCTATTTTTCTTTTTCTTTGTATGCCTTGTGATTTTTTTAAAATATATTTTTTATTGATTTCAGAGGGGAAAGAAGGAAAGAGATAGAAACATCAATGATGAGAAAGAATCATTGATTGGCTGCCTCTTGCATACCCTCTACTGGGGATCAAGCCCGCAACCCAGATACATGCCCTTGACTAGAGTCGAACCTGGGACCCTTCAGTCCGCAGGCAGACACTCTATCCCTGAGCCAAACCAGCTAGGGTGTGCCTTGTGATTTGCTGTTGTCATTGAAAACTGGATATCTAATCTAATAAAAGAGTAATATGCAAATTAACCCTCACTCCATTACACCCACCAGCCATGCCCACCAGCCATGCCCACCCAGCCAATCAGGAGCAAATATGCAAATTAAGTCAACTAAGATGGCGGCGGCCATAGAGTTGGAGTTGCCCTGGGCAATGGAGAAAGCTAGGGCCCTGTGGGCCATGAGCTCTACTCAAGGCTACAAAGTTTCAATTATAGAAAATAAACAAACCCCAGATACCTGCCGGGCTGGGACCTTGGGTTGCCAGAGGCAACCCAGGCTTTGAGTGGGGGACCAAAGCAACAAAGTTTCAATTATATAAGTTAAATAAATCCCAGATACCTGCTTCCAGCCAGGCACCCCAGTAGGGACTTGAGCTCTGAAGGGGCTGTGAAACAGCCATCAGCCCCTCAGGCTGGCCAGGCACGCCAGCAGGTGGAGATCCCCTGAGGGGTCCCAGACTGCGAGAGGGCACAGGCTGGGCTGAGGGACACCCCCCCCCCCCCGCCGAGTGCACAAATTTTTGTGCACTGGACCTCTAGTTTGAATATAATAACCTGATAATTCTGAAAACCACATGGGGAATTTCCCATTCCCCAGGGTTTCCTGGGTTTTGTTTCTGCTTTTTGTTTTTATTGTTGTGGGCTGTTTCTATGCTGAGGAGTAAACTTAAGGCCTTCTCAGTTCTTTTCTGAGCTTCTGGCTTCTCCTGGGCCTGCCCAGTGCAGTTGCTTGAATGTCCTAGCCATCAATGTCTGTCTCTCAAAGGGGGGAAAAGAAGAAAAAGAAAGGAGTATAAGGGGCACTAACACTTCACATCTTCTGAAAGTCATGTTAGTAGAGAGGTAGGTTTACAATGGGAGGAGGTGCAGCAACAATGGCTACCACCTCTTTGTCTGCAGCTCTGTGATTATAAGCAACAATCAGCAACTAGAGCACAGATCCCCAATATCTTGGACAACAGGGTCTTTCCTTTTAGCTCATCCTGGCTCCTGTGAGCGGTGTGTGAACTGCTGTAGGAACACACGCACAGCTGTCTGCCACAGGTCTGAGTAGTGGGGGAAAGTACTGCTCTTGTGCTAAGAGCCGAAATGGATGAAAATTAATCACAACTTACCATCTAAGCCCAAAGTTCCAGAATAGTTATATCAGACAGATTCTGCCAGTGCAATTGCTGTCTAGGTTGGGAAGATAGATTTCTAGTGCTTCCTACTCTACCATCTTCTCAGTATCATCCTATGTGCATTCTTTTTTCTCAAAAATGTTTTTATTGACTTTAAAGAGAGACAAAGAGAGAGGAAGAGAGAGAGAGAAATCGATTGATGTGAGAGAGAAACCATTTGGTTGCCTCCCTCAGACACTTGGACCAGGGATCGAACCAGCAACTTGGGTATGTGCCCTGGCCGGGAATGCAACTGGTGACCCTTCAGTACTCAGGACAACACCTAAACAACTGAGCTGCACCAGCCAGGGCTGTGTGCATTCTTAATATAATTTTATCATATCGTTATCTTGGTCAAGCATCTGAATGGGCGCTAACACAGGCTTAGAACCAGTAGACATTTATGTCCTAAATTAGCCAGCTACTAGCTGTACTACCTGGAGCAAGTTATTGAAATCTCTAACCTCAGATTTCTCAGCAATAAAGTGGAGATAATAGTTTCTGTATCATGGTATTTTAGGAAGAATAAAACGTTAAATGTATATAAACCACTTAGCACAGAGACTGGTATAGTAAATGCAAAATAAATATTGGCTATTATGGCAAACTATATGAATTTGCTGATATGTGATAATATTTTTACCTAAACAGCCATTTCAAAAGTTTGTTGTACTGTTGTTATTTCATAGATGAAAAAGCAAGACACAAAGAACTTAATTTTCTCAATGTCTTCAAACATTATGTGATAGTGAATGAATTTTGATCTTCTTACAATCTTAAGTTAGCTTGTACAATGACCTTACACACTGTGATACTAGTTTAGTAAATATTCTTAGCAAAAACTTCTCACTAATAATCAAGAGGAATCTATTATATTTAAAGCCACACTAAATTCAATGAAAAAGATTTTTCCTTCTAACTAAATAACACCGCTCATAAAAATATTCTTCAGAGATTTCAGGGCCAAGGACCAGTCCAGAAACCCTCAGATTTGATAATTTAGATAAACTATTTTTCAGTACAATAAAGCAATTTGAACCTATGGTATACTCTCTATTAGGATCTAACTGGTCTTTTAGGAAGTAAGTTAACAAATGCCTCTAACTCTTTCTGATTTTGCTCTAGGGTATACGGGCCATGTGACTTTGGACATCTATGGAGACATCGACAATACTATGGTGCTTCTGTATACTTCTGTGGAGACCAACAAAGTATGTCTGACTTCTTATCAAGAACTTGGGTTGAAGTGATTGGCTGAGGAGGGATAACTTGGGAGACGAGTAATAGTGAAGAAATTAAAGAAGTATGTAGACATAACTTTTTTTGGAAGTTAGTTTATGTCTGATTCACAATTATGCTCCACTTAGGAAAGCATTCCTTAAGCATTTTGACCCACTGAACTTTTATATACTACTTAATATATAAAAATATGCCACCCAGAATATGTTGATAAAAATACCAAACTATTGATAGGATATCAGTGAGAGAATGGCAGTTCTCTTGTAAGAATTATTTATTTATTTCCACAACTAAAAATTTCAATAAAACATTCTCCTGTTCTCTCCATCTGCACTCTCATGAAAATCATTATGAATCCTGCTGGCACATATAAATATTCCTATAATGCTGTGCTTTTATTCACATTATGTATGTCTTTTCTTCTCTCCAACTTAGTAGCTTCTTTAAAGAAAAGGAGTGGGTCTTACCTCCCCGTGTCTCCAGTGCTTAACTTCTTATCTGGCACACAGTTGATGGCTGATCATTTAATTTCAAAATCAAAATGTCTGTTTTTATGTCACCTAAAGTAGTGCTCATCTCAAAACCCAAAGTTTTCAGTTACTATATTAGACCTTTAATATAATCCAATATTGAGCATACATTCAATGGAAATACCTTAAAAAAAAAATCCCCTCCATGCTTCAATTACTAATAGTAACAACAAAGATAATTACACCCCCCTCTAAGTTATTTGCTTCTGGGATGAGAGGCAGGTGCTGGTGGTAAGATCCTATGTCAGCCCAGGACTGCTCTTCAAAATAAAAAGTGCTGTTCTGTGCACTTATTCTCTCTGAAGGCAAATGTAGTCAATTGTGCTTTGTAATTCATGTATATGTGGAAACTAGGGATTTCTTTTCAAAACCTAGGACTATAGATAGATCATTCTACTACAGGCCCAGTGCAAGAAATTTGTGCACGGGGCAGGGGGGTGGGGGGGACCGTCCCTCAGCCCAGCCTGCACCCTCTCGCAATCTGGGACTCCTGGCTCCTTGAAGCAGGGGGTCTCCCAGGGGTGAGGTCAACAGAGCCCCTAAGAGCTAGGACGCTTGCATGCACGATTCCGGAGACCAGATTCTGCGATGCAAGTCTAATTTTATTGAGGAAGTACAGCAGTATATATAGCAGAGGTGGCCAATCATGGAACGCCACGTCTTCTTAGGGAGCCAGTGAACATGAAGGTCAGGGTACTGTGTACGTGGCTCTAGGAGGGACGTTGCCATCTTCCTGGTTTACCAGAAAGATCTGAACTGCTGGAGTGTGCTCACAGCATTGCATCAGCCATTGCACCGAGATAAACCTCCTGTGCTCTACCTACAGCTCCTAACCACTCTGCCTGCCTGATCATCCCTAACCACTTGCCTATCTGCCTGATCACCCCTAACCACCCTGCTTGCCTGCTTGATCACTCCTAACCCCTCTGCCTGCCTGCCTGATCACCCTTAACCATTCACCTGCCTGCCTGATAACCCCTGGAAGGACATCCAGAATGACGTCTAGAAGGTCATTGGGCTATCTGGTCTAATTAGCATATTATTCTTTTATTATTATAGATATCCAGAGTAGGTCTCAGTAGAGATTCAATATACCATACCCTAATATGTAGGATATTTCCTATTGTCAACACATGCAATTATAGATTCTGCTCTCAAGTTAAGAGTGTATGTTTGAGGATGTAAAACTTTTGTCCAGAATGTTTTGAGGCAATAATGGTGAATTCAGAAAGATTGTTATTTTTTAGATGTCTCATAAAAGCTGATTTAATATGTGTAACAGTAATTTAAGGATACATTAATATTCCTATTGTCAAATTACTTGAAAAGAAGTCTTTTCTCTTAAAAATCTAGTGTTGTGTACAAGAAAGCACATTAGAGGAAAGGGATAGAAGAGATTAAAAAATTTTTGTAATTGACAGAATGTAAGCAATGTAGAATTATTTCAGAGCCCCTTGACATGTACCAAAATGAATAATGGTTTTAACTGTGGTGCATTTTCTCAAAACACCATTTTCAATAGCAACTTAATATTGTGGAAAACACTGGTACTTCACTTCTCAAGTGACTTGAAGCTAGCCTTTTAATTTATCTTAGCCTCTATTTTCTTTTTCTTTTTTTGCTTCTTTTTACAGTTTAAGTTTTATTTTCAATGGCAGTTTACATTCAATATTATTTTGTATTAGTTTCAGGTGTACAGCACAGTAGTTAGACAATATACTTTACAAAGTGATCCCCCCCAATATTTCAAATATTCACCTGGCACCATGCATAGTTATTACAATATTATTGACTATATTCCCTATGCTGTACTTGGGACTCTTTTATGACTACCAATTCCTATTTCTTAATCCTTTTACCTTTTTCACCCAGTCTCCCAACCCTCTCCCCTCTGGAAACTATCAGTTTGTTCTTTGTATAAGTGAAATCATATGATATTTGTCTTTCTATAGCTGACTTATTTCAGAATAATACCCTCTAGGTTCATCCATAGTGTCACAAATGGTAGGATTTCATTTTTTATTGCCAAGTAATATTCATATATATATATATATGCTATTACTTTTTTTTATCCAGTGAGTCTATTGATGGGCAGCATTGCTTCCATACCTTGGCTATTGTAAATAATGCTGCAATGAACATAGTGATGCATATATTCTTTCAAATTAGTTCTTTGGGTTTCTTCGAATAAATACCCAAAAGTGGTATTTTGAATTTTCTAAGGAACTTTCATAGTGGTTGCCCCAATCTGTGTTCCCATCAACAGTGCCTGAGGGCTCCCTTTTCTCCACATTCTCGCCAGCACTTGTTGATGACAGCCATTCTATCAGGTGTGAGGTGATATGTCATTCTGGTTTTAATTTGCATCTCTCTGACAATTAGTGACATTGAGCATCTTTTCATATGTCCGTTGGTCTTAGCCTCTATTTTAACATTTGTAAAATGAAAGGCTTGAGCCAGTTCTCTAAAGACCGAAGAACCTGTGTTGGGTAGACATAGCATATGGTCATAAAACTAATAGACCCACATGGAGCTTAAATCCACATTTGTGCTGTGAAGCAATAATAAATCCTAACAAGCTTCCCCATGGCTGGTTAACATTATCTTGTTTCACTGAGAATGCTACAATGAAATTCAAATGTCCGTGGACAGAATGGCCAATTTCATCAGAACTTGTTCTAAAATCTCTTTCTGTTCATCCTTCTTCTTTTTCATGTCCTGACACAGTACAGTGTACTTTTGACCTATGACACCCACACAAATGTCACTAACCCAGTGAATAACAGCCCCACATTCATCTGGAAGAACAGGAAACTTCCTAATGATACTCCAGACCGGGGTAAGATATCCTTAGTGAATTTTCTTTTCTTAAAATTGTGTGTGTGTTTTCTGATAAAGAGAGTAAATGCTATAGTTTATGCAATTAGCCTGTGTTTTTTTGTTTTGTTTGTTTTATTTATTGTCTGAATTATATTTTCCAGGTTTATAAATGTGGACTTTACTTCCCCGTACAATGAATGATATTACAGTTCTGATCAAACACCAAAAACAATCTCTATTCTAACTTAGCATACCTGTCTTTAATATGTGTTCTATCCTCCCTTTGACATAAATTATCTTGTAGAAAATTAGGTTTGACAATTGGAAAAATGGAATACATTCTTACTCCTTTTATATTTTACTGCAGTAAACTCAGAGAATACATGTATTTGATGTCAGCAGGCTGAGCCTGGCCTCCAAAGTCTCCCCCATTCCCTCATAGGACGCATACTTGGGTTATAATGATGGTGACCCACGAGAAGGTCTTATCATGTTTTGGAAAGTCCTACCAGGCCCAGGCCTTCACCCATGACAGTGTCAGTGCAGTTGTGTGACATTGGTTCCCTCTCAACAGGACCAGCCAGGTAGACCTGGTAGCCAAGTCTCAGGACAGCCTGTGCTTGTTGGAGTTGGAAAAGGCTTGCCGCAATGAAGAGCTATTTCATGCTACTAATCTATTTTTTGGAATAAAAAAAAAGAAATCAGAAGGAATAACATGAATAAAATGACTAACAAAATTATGATATAATCATAAATGGAGCATTATGCAAGCAATGAAAAATAATTATTACAGCCCGGCCAGCGTGGCTCAGTGGTTGAGCATCGACCTATGAACCAGGAGGTCACAGTTCAATTCCCAGTCAGGGCACATGCCCAGGTTTTGGGTTCA
The DNA here is from genome assembly GCA_004026665.1 of Murina feae. NCBI lineage: Eukaryota > Metazoa > Chordata > Mammalia > Chiroptera > Vespertilionidae > Murina > Murina feae. The sequence continues at coordinate 16,331 of PVJC01008788.1, read as the reverse complement.
ATCCCCAGTAGGGGGCATGCAGGAGGCAGCCATTTAGCGATTGTCTCTCATCATTAATGTTTCTATCTCTCTCTCCCTCTCCCTTCTTCTCTGAAATTAATAAAGATATATTTTTCAAAAACTTATTATTATTACAAAGAATTTTTTCTTTTAATATAGTGGGGTGATACTGGTTAACAAAATTATACAGATTTCAGATGCACAATTCTATTACACATCATCTATACACTGTATTGTGTGCTCACCATCCCAAGTTACAAAGAATTTTAAGTGACATGGGAAAACTTATGATACAAAGTAGTAGGAAAATACAGCTTTTTATTTAAAGAGATTCTAACTTCGTAAAACAATGTGTAGAAATAGTGTAAAAAATATGCTGACATGTTAACCTCTGAGTAATAGGATCCTAGAAGATTTTTCTTGCTTTGCTATGTTTTTCTTAATTTTCTACAATGACTTTGTATTAATTTACCATTTTTAGTTACTAAAAATATGAAACTAGAAATATGTCTATTCCAACCTTATTCTACCACCGGAAACTCTGAAAAGCTTATCTGACTTAGAGAGAACAGCTCTGGTTTCATGAGTTTGCTTATGTTAAAGATGTAATAACTCTGTGTCTAGTCCTCTTGAGCTATATGCGTCAAGTTTAGTTAAAATGATCTCATTACGTCTTTATTCAATAGGCATGAGCAGTTGACTTAAGCAAAGAGGACGGTGGGAAGTGGAGACCCCATTCTTCTAAACAATAAATAATCATGAGCTCACTTCAGATTTATTGTTACTGGTTTTTAAAGTTGATTTCTTTAGCAAGGTGTGTTTGTTTTCTCTAGAACCATCTTCAAGTTTCCTAAGTTTTATTTATTTTTTTATTTTTGTAGATATATTTTTTATTGTTGACAGTTGTTTTACAGATGCCCTTCATTTCCTCCTTTTACCTCCCTCCACTGAACCCCTTCCTCCCCCGGCAAGGCCTTGAACCCCCTGTTGTCTGTGTCCATGGTCTCTACATATGAGTATATAAGTTCTTTAGATTATCTCTTCTCTTACCCACCTTCCTCCCCCCACCACCCCTCCCACACACACACTGAGATATGTTAGTCTGCTCCATGCCTCCATGCCACCATGCCTTGAGTCTTACTTTGTTGGTCAATTCATTTTGTTCACTAGATTCCACAAATAAATGAGATCATGTGATATTTGTTTTTCTCTAATTGGCTTATTTCACTTAAAATAATCAATAGGATGCCTCCTGCACACCCGCTACTGGGGGTTAAGCCCACAACCCAGACATGTGCTCTGACCAGCAATCAAACCTGGTTCTTGGGTTGACACTCAACCACTGAGCCATACCAGTCGGGTTCCAGCTTCCTAAGTTTTAAACCAAACTTGACTTCTGAAATATATCTCTGCTTTCTACATAAACCCATGCTCTAGGCTTCAGCAACTTTCTATTTCTTCCTTTTGTAACTTTCTGAATTAAAATTATTTTTTCTTTTTCCTTAATTACAAGTCTCAAGGACAATGTTAGGTTCAGATTTTAAATATATCTCTTTAAGATGTTATTGAACAAAACGTTTGTGCTTTGGAAAGAAGCACTGAACTCCTCAAAAAGTATTTTTAAAAGAGCTTTCATTTACCTAAAAGAGATCACATTAAATATTTATATTCTATTGGACAGGGATATTGATTGCATCATCCTGGGCAACTTCACTTCATCCTCAATTAACTAGAAAATTAAATTACCCAGAGCTTTTCTTTACTTAACTGTTATTATAATTAGTTTTAAACTTTAGAAATAAAATCACTCAATCTTTAAATAGTATGCAAATAAGACATTCATATCTGGTTACTACCAACTAACTACAAATGTTTCTTCTGCTCTAGCCGGTTTTGCTCAGTGGATAGAGCAATAGCCTGTGGACCAAAGGGTCCCAGGTTTGATTCTGGTCAAGGGCATATTCCTCGGTTGCAGGCTCCTCCCTGGCCTGGGCCCTGGTTGGGGCTCATGCAGGAGGCAACCAATCAATGTGTTTCTCTTACATCGATGTATCTCTCTGTCTTTCTCTTTCTCTTCCACTCTCTCTAAAAATCAATGGAAATTGATAATAATGAATAAAAATGTTTCTTCTGGATATTACAAGTATCACTGTCTTTTCAATCATTCAATAAAGGTTTACTTAGTGCCAGGCAGTGATCTAAGCACCTGGGACACAGCAATGGACAACACAGAGTAGGTTTCTGTTCTCATCCAAGCCTTCATCACCTGCCTCCTGGGATAGAATAACTTTCCCAGACTTCTTGCTTCAGTCGTGCCTCCTGCCCCTTCCATCTAACCAGCACCACCACCAGAGTGACAGCGTGAATCCAGTCACATTGCTGCCCGGTTGCTAATACTGCAATTGGCAGCTCCACTTTACCTACAGAATGAAGTCCAAATGACTTACTACTGCACGGAATTTCCGTGCTCTTCCTACTCTCCAGCCTTATGTTTCATTTTACCTGAATCTCTCTCCTACTCTCTCAACCTCCTCCTACTTCCTTAAGAAAGGGTCCTACAACTTCATGCCCCTGTGTCCTTATCAATGCTTCTCCCTCTGACCAAAAGTTATCACTACCCAATACGATTGGAAAACAACCACTCATCCTTAATATGTAACTTGGATTTCACTTTTCCTAAGCTTTTTCTTAGCATCTCAGGCGGGTATTGATCTTGCTCTTGATCCTACCAGGCTTCTAGCATAATACTTACATCACGGTTACTTGTTTACACCTATTTTTATTCCATACACTATATGTGTAGGATTCTATTCTTTATATCTCCTTGCCTCAACACAATGCCTTGGGAGGGAAGGAAGGAAGGAAGGAAGGAGGGAAGGAAGGAAGGAAGGAAGGAAGGAAGGAAGGAAGGAAGGAAGGAAGAAAGGAAGGTGAAAACTATAAATATGTTTCTAGTCAGTATAATCTATACAATGTTAATTTAAATCAGTTTACTTCTCTAAGTATAAATACCTTCCTCTGTTAAATCAGGAGATTTAACAAATCCCAAGGTTCTTTCCAATTATCATGTCCTATGACCTTGGGGTTATAAATTCAATCTACATTGTAACCCATTTATTTTTTTTTTGAAGTTTTAAATTGAGTTGATTAGGGTGACACTGGTTAACAAACCATACAGGTTTCAAGTGTACAACTCAACAATGGGTGCCATACTGCATCGTGCACCCATTGCTCAAAGCATAGTCTCTTTCCTCATCATTTATCCTCCCTTTGCCCTCTTCTACTTCCTCTGTCCCCTGGAACAACTCTACTTTGTTTGATTCTCATACAAATACTGCAAAGAAGGCACTATTATTCTAATACACACTTTGCAAATAAGAAAATCGAGAGAATAAAATTTTAAGTAGCTTTGATTACAGTCGTATTTGTAAACTCATTTGAAAAACTGGAACTATTCATTGCACTTTTCATTCTACGTATTTGAAGTATTTATTAGGACAGAAAAATCGTCTCAGACTAGAAAAAATAAAATAAAGTTATTGTGATATATTTAAATAAAATGTGATAACCTTAGTAGCCACCAGATGGCAGCAGAAGCTTAATCTTAAAACTAATGTGATCCTGTGACTTAAAGAACAAGCAAAACTAAAAAGTATGTTGAATTAAAAATTACAAATTGCCAATTATAAAAATAGTCATGGGGATGTTAAGTACAGCATGGGTAATATAGGCAATAATATTGTAATAACTATGTATGTTGTCAGATGGGTACTAGACTTATCTGGGTGATAACTTCATAAGTTATATAAAGGTCTAATCACTGTGTTGTACATCTGAAACCCATAAAATATTGTGTGTCAACTGAAAATGAAAAATAAATTTTAAACAAATTTTAAAATAGAATAATAATATATTTCAGTTTGATAAAATTTAAAGTATCATTTTAATTTGTATTTAATGTACATCTTATATTTAGTGCCATGAGATGGTCACATTGTGAGAAACAGATAGTAATTGATATGGGTTGAGGGCCCAGCATATGGAGTCCCCCATGTGCCTTCCAACCTATGCTCTAGGGCAGGGGTCCTCAAACTTTTTAAACAGGGGGCCAGTTCACTGTCCCTCAGATCATTGGAGGGCCGGACTATAGTTAAAAAACAAAAACAAACTATAAACAAATTCCTATGCACACTGCACATATCTTATTTTGAAGTAAAAAAACAAGGCAGCAAAAACACCCAGCCTAAATGTCCAGGATAAATGTCCTTGGTGGGCCGCATGTGGCCCGCGGGCCGTAGTTTGAGGGCCCCTGCTCTAGAGGATGTGTAATTATAAATTTTAATAGACTGATGAGTAGAATCACCTGCCCTGTTGAAATTGTATTTCTCATACTCACTTTTTGAAAATAACATAAGCATGAGAATTTATTTTAAAACTAGAGGCCCAATGCATGAAGATTAGTTCAAGAATAGGCCTGCCTTCCCCTGGCTGCTGGCACTGGCTTCCCTCTGGCACGTGGGACCCGGGCCTTCACTCTGGCCAATGCCTTCTACCTTTGCTCCTGGCTGGAGCTGCCTTCCACCTTCACTCCAGCCCTGCCACCCTCCTGTAGCTCCCCACACCCCCCACCTCCCCTCACAGCAAGCGTTCCATGTGCCTCATTGCTCCCCCCCCGCACCCCCCACCTCCTGCTGCCCCGTGCCTATGAGTGCGCCAGTGTCATCGCCATGGTGATGATGCAAGCATCCCGGCCTAGCCACTGCCATCTTTGTCACATCAATTTGTATATTCCCTCCTTATTGGCTGTGGGCACTGCCATCTTTGTCATGAAGTCACAGTCAATTTGCATATTCCATCTTTATTAGTTAGGATAACCAAATCTTAATCTGTAATAGTGTATGATGCTATTTTTAAATATATATATATTTTTTCAATTACAGTTGACATACAATATTATATTAGTTTCAGGTGTACATCTCATTCATACTCACTTTTGTTTTCTGGTTAGGGGTATGAGAATGATAGCTGCCACAATGTGGTGGTGGTGATGGAAATGGTGATTATAGTAAGAAACAGAATTCACCAAAGTCAGATGTTCCCACAATGCAAATTCAACTCCAATCTATTAATTTATTTCTGCCCTGGGGAGAATACTAGGAGAAATTCAGAGCTCACATTTTCACTGTTAAACATTTCCCTTTAGCTCTGGCTAGTCTGGATCAGTTGGTTGGGCATCATCCTATGCACCAAAAAGTTGCTGATTCTTCCAGGTCAGGGCACATGCCCAGGTTGCAAGCTTAATTCCTGGTAGGGAGCATGCAGGAGGCAGCTGATCAATGTTTTGCTCTCACCTATCTCTCTCTTTCTCTCTCCCCCTACCTCTATCTCTCCTTCCTCTTTCTCTCTAAAAATCAATTTAAAATCTTTTTTAAAAAGTTTATCCTTAGCAGAAATTTTTTATCAATATATTTATTGGATATCTTTGTAATTGTCTTTGTCACTGTTGTTGTAATATGCACGAGCTTCTAGTATTGTTCTAGTAATTATCTATAAAACTTCACACTTCCCAAGTTTGTAAGATGAAGATGTTAATGTCTCTATTTTTTCTTCTATCTCTTTCTCTGCTCCCAAATTCTCCTGCATTTTTCTTTAATCTATTGAGGGTGATAATATTTATTTGGTAATCACAATGAAGCCCTCTGTCTTTTACCTTTAAGTTGATATTCTATAAGTTGAAAACATTATTGTTATTATTATTTGAACAGCTGCTGGTTAACTTTTTTAAATTTTGTTTTATTGCTTAAAGTATTACAAAGAGTAGTACATATGTCTCCTTTTTTTTACACCTTGACCTTCCCCGGGCCTCTCTTACCCCCCAGTGTCTTGTGTCCATTGGTTATGCTTATATGCATGCATATAAGTCCTTGGGTTGATCTCTTACCCCCCCCTCTACACACACAGACACACACAACCCTCCTCGGCCTTCCTGCTGTAGTTTGAAAGTCTGATTGATGCTGCTCTGCCTCTGTATCTATTTTTGATCATTAGTTTATAATGGTCTTTATTATCCATAAATGAGTGAGATCATGTGGTATTTTTCTTTCATTGACTGGCTTATTTCACTTAGCATAATGCTCTCCAGTTCCATCCATGCTGTTGCAGATGGTAAGAATTCCTTCTTTTTTACAGCAGCATAGTATTCCATTGTGTAGATGTACCACAGTTTTCTGATCCATTCATCTGCTGATGAGCACTTAGGCTGATTCCAAATCTTAGCTATGGTGAATTGTGCTGCTATGAACATAGGGGTGCATATATCATTTCTGACTAGTGTTTCTGGTTTCTTGGGGTATATTCCTATAAGTGGGATTACTGGGTCAAATGGGAGTTCCATTTTTAACTTTTTGAGGAAACTCCGTACTGTCTTCCATAGTGGCTGCACCAGTCTGCATTCCCACCAGCAGTGCAGGAGAGTTCCTTTTTCTCCGCATCCTCGCCAGCACTTGTCGTTTGTTGATTTGTTGATGATAGCCATTCTGACAGGTGTGAGATGGTACCTCATTGTTGTTTTAATTTGCACTTCTCGGATCATTAGTGACTTTGAGCATGTTTTCATATGTCTCTTGCTTTCTGAATGTCCTCTTTTGAAAAGTGTCTATTTAGATCCTTTGCCTATTTTTTAATTGGATTATCTTCCTTTTGTTATATTGTATGAGTTCCCTGTAAATGTTGGAGATTAAAGGTTTATCAGTGATTACATTGGCAAATATGTTCTCCCATGCAGTGGGCTTTCTTGTTGTTTTGCTGATGGCTTCTTTTGCTGTGCAGAAGCTTTTTATTTTGATGTCTCATTTGCTTATTTTCTCTTTAGTTTCCAATGCCCTAGGAGCTGTATCGGTGAAGAAATTGCTTCAGCATATGTCTGAGATTTTTGTTGCCTTTGGACTTCTCTAGGATTTTTAGGGTTTCCCGTCTTACATTTAAGTCCTTTATCTATTTTGAGTTTATTTTTGTGTATGGTGTAAGTTGGTGGTCTAGTTTCATTTTTTTGCATATGTCTGTCCAATTTTCCCAACACCATTTATTGAAGAGACTGTCTTGACTCCATTGTATGTTCTTGCCTCCATTGTCAAATATTAATTGAACATATTGGTTTGGGTCGATTTCTGGGTTCTCAAAAACATTATTATTGTTGTTGTTGTTATTATTATTATTATTACTAGAGGCCCGGTGCATGAAATTCGTGCACTGGGGATAGGGGGAGACCCTCAGCCTGGCCTGTGCCCTCTCGCAGTCCAGGACCCCTTGCTCCTTACTGCCCGCCTGCTTGCTGCTCCCTACAACTCAGCTTACTGCTCCTTAGTGCTTTCGTGAAGACTCCGACATTACCGCTGCAATCGCCAGCCGTGAGCCTGGCTTCTGGCTGAGTGGTACTTCCCCTGTGGGAGTGCACTGACCACCAAGGAGAAGCTCCTATGTTGAGCATCTGCCCCCTGGTGGTCAGTTCATAGTGACCAGTCATTCCACCATTTGGTTGATTTGCATATTAGGGTTTTATTATATAGGATTATTATTCACATGAAGCTGAATAGCATGCCATGATATTTTTTTCTATATAGCTCCAGTGTCTCCCCTTTGTGCCACACCTACTAAAAAATAATAAGAATAACTTTTTTTTAAATTGCAAAATCTGGCCAAATTTTACTTTGTTTCATTTTCCCACTATGTCTTATTGTACATTTTCCCCTAGAATTTCTGAGTCTCTTATTTTTGCTGTAAGAAAAAACATGTCTCCTTCACCATATTGCTGTTGTCTTCCAGCTTCTTACATACTCTCATCTGTTGCTTGGACTCCATTCCATTTTTTCCTTCTTCAACCTACTAGCTTCTTAGTCTCATAGAGACCCATTGTGGCTTAAATGAACCATGAGTTCCTTGTAGTTTATGATTGTTATTGTCCTTCTCCACTACCTATTCTTCTGCATACTCAGATTCTGCTTCATTGTTTCTTTGTGTTAGATCCACTTTGTCCAGGGTTCCACTTACTCTTTTGTGAGTCTCCCACATTGTCCCATCTACATAACTCCACCCATGTACTAGTGTACTAAAAAATATAATCACTTACGTCTTCATTGACTTCCCCCAGTTGTCTAGTAGAGCTTGGAAAGGAGCACCAGCTACACTGTAGTTTAATATTCCAGCACTGGCTTACTGTTCTTTTGATTTGTGCTCTGTATTAAATATATAAATATAAATATAAATATAAATATAAATATAAATATAAATATAAATATAAATATAAATATAAATATACACACACATACTTGTCTCTGCCTCCCATTTTGAATTCCCCTTAGGTCTATTGTTTCAAGAACACCAGGAAGACTTCTACCACCAAAACTATTCGTGTGCTGGAAGCTATTTTATGTCTTATTTGGCGACTCCTATAAAGAAATATGCCAAGTGAAATAAGCCAGTCAATGAAAGAAAAATACCACATGATCTCACTTATGTATGGATAATAAAGACCATTATAAACTGATAAACATAAACAGATACAGACACAGAACAGCATTGAACAGATTGTCAACCTACAGCTGGAAGGCAGGGGAGGATTCGGGGGGAGTTAAGAGATCAACTGAAGGACTTGTATGCATGCATATGAGCATAATCAATGGACACAAGACACTGGGAGGTAGGGGAGGAGGGGGGAAGGTCAAGGGAAAAAATGGAGACCTATCTAACACGCGTTGTAATACTTTGAGCAATAAAACAAAATTAAAAAAAGTAAGAAAGACATGAGATGTACAGACTGTAAGGATAGCTGAAATTAAGCCACTTCTTAGAGCACATTCTGGACAGTTTTCTTCAGAGACCAAGGACACAGGACCTACATTATCAATGAAGAGATGAATAAAGGATAAATATCTTTTAAAAGGTCCTCCCTTTCCGCTTCCCCAAATTACATCATACAACTAGACTCTTTGAAATGCTTTCATTCTCTGTTCAGCGATCCTTACTAACACGTTTTGCACTATCTTTCCTGTGACAGGACCTCAAATCCTGATGATTGCCGTCTTCACTCTCACCGGCACTGTGGTACTGGTTCTGCTGGCTGCACTCCTGGTGCTGAGGTACCCACACCCTCTCTGGCTGCGCTCCTCATTCTGAGAGGGATGAGGGAGGTTTAATGGCTATTGCTGATGATGTATGTTCACAAAGAGGACTCTAGACAGATGTAAGATCAATAATTATAATTTATCCACACTCTCTAAGAAAACAGTTACAAAACTTGGACATTTTGAATGTTGAGATGAGTATTGTTACAAATTCACTGTGCTTTTGTATTTTCTTTCTACATATGTTTTCAAAGGCACAGATCCACTAGAGGATCTGGCATATTCTCTGGTGATTTAAAACTTAATGTTTTTGCCTTTCAAGGTGATCAACTTCAAATGTTTTTCTTTCCTCTTTTTCCCCTGCTCTTTTTATGCCATCAGTTCAGATTCTTTATTATAGTGAAGGGCTGTATTAGCGAAGGACCCAAGAAAGCAAAACAAAAAGGGGGGGGGGGCGGGAATAATATAAAAGGCCATCGGAAATCCTTACAAGTTTGCTAATGGCCAGCATTCACCTGATTAGAGAGTTATAATGGGGCTGGTCTCAATCACCACGTATATATCTGAGAATGTCAGGGTTCGAAATTTCTCCCGTGTTCAGAAGCTGTGCAGCATGAATACTAATAAGAACCTATTGACTGGTTCTGTTCCTTCCACAGAAAATACAAAAAAGCGCATGAACGTCGTCAGAAAAAATGGTCCCACATTCCCAGTGAAAACATCATTCCTCTGGAGACCAATGAGACCAACCATGTGAGCCTGAAGGTAAGGCGCACCTCACCTTTTGAAGAAGACTGTCTACACTGGTGCAGCTTGCCAGGTATTTCACAAGGCACCGGTAGATGGTGGGAAATGAGCCAAGCAGGGATCATTTCTTTCAGAATCTAAGACTTCGTTGTTATTTCACTCGCTGTTTAAAATGCCCCTAAGAGGTCAATTTTAACCAATATTACAACAGATCACAGGTTTTTATGAGAATCAACTTGGTATATGCAATAGTTCCCAACCTTTCTTCTGCCTTTGAAGTCTGGTGGACCAAGAGCCATGTCTGGCCTGCAGGGCTGTGTGTGTATGTGTATGTATTAGTCAATATTTATCATCTTTTAAAAGTAATTGCCAAATATAAAAATCTTGGGATGGCCAGAAAAATTCAAATTACCAGCTTCTTCTGACAATTCAGATGATCCAGCAACTCTCTCGGCTGCACTCAGAGCTGGTGGAGCTGCCCTCTTCCGACACCAGCCCAGTGTCCTCGCTGCATTGCCACTTGGGCTTTTAGACATGAATTTGCAACTCCAATGCACAACATGTTCCCCTAAGAGCAACTGTCTGTAGCTACAGGCAACGATTCCCACGAGGAGGGGTCAAGGGGAGAAGGAAGCAAGAAAACGCTGGCTGAAGTACAACACAAGAAGGAGGGAGGGACAGCGCAACTCTAAGAGGAAGGGTGGGAAACCCAGAGTTCAGCATCTTGTTGCAGAGGAAAGGCAAGTTGTGAGAAACACGAGTCAGCTGTAACAGTTCTTCTGTGAGTCTGCCCAGCAGGCTATAAGTGAGTAGATACTGCTCACCTGGCAGAGCCTCTGGGCCTTTGGCAGTGGATGGGACAAGACAGGAAATTTCTGGAATAATTAGCCTTTTCTTGTGCCAGATCGATGATGACAAGAGACGAGATACAATTCAGAGACTACGGCAGTGCAAATACGACAAAAAGGTAACTATCATCTCCCCTGCTTCTCTGAACTCATGGTGAAGGGTGTGTTCGGGCCTGCTGACTCATCACTGCCCCCTTCTGATGCTGGCTGTGCAAAGGTGGGAGTGGGTGCTGGGCTGCTCCAGGGGCTGTTCTAGGTGCCTTTCACAGGGATGGGCAGGGCTCTGCTTCAAGGGTTACAGACTCACAGTCCGGGGAAAATTAAAGAATGCATACAAATTTTTTAAGATAGGTGGAATGTAGTAGATGGGTGGAATGTAGGAAGCGAAGGGAAAAATAAAAGAGATTCAGAGCAGTCCAGGCATCCCTAGTATTATATTTTGCCTCATTCAGTGAGAATATGACAATTCCATATGGGGTTTCCTTCCTTCCTTCCTTCTTTCCTCCTATATTCCTTCCTTCCAACCTTTTTTTCTTCCTTCTCATTCAGTCATTCTTAAAGAAACATTCAAACCTGAGCCACTCATTTCCAAGGGACATAAACATCAACAAAATACTGTCACTACTCTCAAGAGCTTACAGTATAGTGGGAAGACAGACACACAAACAAAATATTATAATGCGCCTATAAATAGTCATGCTACAACTTTATCTTCTTAATTCAATTGATCTTTGCAGAGAGTGATTCTAAAGGATCTCAAGCACAACGATGGCAATTTCACAGAGAAGCAGAAGATAGACCTGAACAAGGTATGTGTTCCTTGCTTGAAACCCTTATGTGAGAAATAGCATGACTGCATTTTCCCTGAGCACTGAGGCTGGGGGCAGCAAGACATTTTTGGGGATGCTGACAGAGAAGCCCTCAGGCCGAGAAATGGGTGACTATATGTATTTGTGTTGAAGATCTACCAACCGATGTAGGAGAGTGATGTTTGATGGTGTAAAACATGTGGAAATCTAATAGCATGTGCTACAAAATGGTCCTGATATTATTTGAGAGTAGTCAAAGGTTTGTATTCGAGTCCCCTTGCTGAGGAAAGAAAGACTGGTTGGTAAGATGCATTGCAATGCGTACCGAGAAATGTACTGACATTCCAAATCATCTTTCTAAAACGCATTTTATTAACAACTTAATTTTTACAGTGGTGCTGTTTTCTGGATGACTTACTTTGTAAATAAACATGTTATCTTAGTTGCTTCAGATTGACTATTACAACCTAACCAAATTCTACGGAACTGTGAAGCTTGATACCATGATCTTTGGGGTGATCGAATACTGCGAGCGAGGATCCCTCCGGGTAAGGACAATTTCCAATTTCCTAACTTGTCATCCATATAGAAAAATAAAAAATTTATATATATATATAAATATATATATGAAGTTTTAGATGTTTACCTAGTGAAATAATATTAGAGAAGTATCAGGAAAAGTTGTTGGGTTCATATGTTACTAAACTGGATCACTCAGATTTTGTCAATCAGGAGATATATATATATTCAATAGTGTAGACTTGAGAAACGTATTTGGAAAAATGACCAATGACCTCTAAATTCATCTTACTTTACTTGCATATTTACTTGGTTTGTATGAAAAGAAAAATGGGTGGCCATTATGATAGCACCAGACAAGAATTAGGGAACTTGTTCATAAGTCCTGGTCCTGCTACTGTATTAATTCCTACCATCCTTTTCCTTGTGAGGGATTGAGGATGGCCCAGGTGTTGCCAGGTGGGGTCAGGTACTCTGGCTGAGCAAGTCCAAAGCAGAAAGAGAAAGTAAGACAGAAATAAGTTGATTTCTTAGAAACAACCACGCATCAAGTAGGAGTAGCAAATCATTACATTGTTCAGAAGGGCAGGCATATACAAGAAACAGTCACTTACAATGACAAAATCAGGTGTGCAGCAATAACAGGACTGAATGGGGAATGGGTAGGAGAGGGAAGGAATCGAGGACAATTGCTTTAAGGAGCACTGAAATATTTGAACCTCACCTGGAGCAGTTTCTGGGCATGTGTTCTGAGGGCTTTCGGCCTTTAAAAAACCTTTGGGTAGGTGACCATTTGATTTACAGGATACTTTGTGAGTAAAGGAGGTACTATCGTAATTGTTGGAGTAGTACACATAAATTGCAACTGACCCCAAGCAAACCACATGGTGTGGTCACCCTGCCCGCAGACTATTTTCAGACCCAGTGTCTCTTCATAAACTTAATATTCTCCCCCATAACAAAGCCGGAATCCTAAGATTGGGAGCAGCAGCAGCTTTAAAGAGGTCCAAATATTCATTACTCAGTAACATTAAAAAATAATTTTGAAATTTAAACTAACCCCTTAGAAATTTTTAATTTTTTAATAAGCTTCCATAAAAAATAAAACTGAACTAAACAAGATTGGTAGTTTTCAAAATAAACTCAGATCTATCCTCAAAGAAAAAAAACTCATGGCCCTAAATGCTGCACTCTCTTTTAAAAAAAATCTAAATATTCAAAATAAGAATAACTATGGCATAAGGAAAAGAAACTTTCAAAATTCCATCATTGCAAAATAGGTAGAGTTTTTAAATACATTTATGAGCTGTTTATTTTTTTAAACTATAAAGCATACAGCCTCTCATATTTGTAATTAAAACTTAAAACAAGAATAAAAATAAACAAATGTGGGCATAGAAAATAAAGCTATTAAAAAGATACTTTCAATTGTGAAAGAATACTTCAAAGACCACTAAATTATAAAATCCAAAAACAGAGAAAAATTTTAGATGCAATATAATCATGAAAATTTGACTCAAAAAGTAAAAACTTAAGTAAGCTAATAACCATAGGAAAAATTCTAATTTGCATTACAAAAATATACCAGCTTTGGCTTAATTCTAAACTTCAATAAATAATTCTCTCTGTGTATATAAATACTACTAGGGGCCTGGTGCATGAAATTCATGCACTGGAGGGAGGGGGATCCTCAGCCCAGCCTGTCCCCTCTCACATATTGGGAGCCCTCAGGGGGTATCCTACTGATAATTTAGGCCCACTCCCTGCTCCCCTTGGGGAGCAGACCTAAGCTGTCATCTGGCCTCCCTTTGTGGGAAGTGACCAAGCTAATCAGGGGAAGCCACCAGCCCCATCACCCCGCTGCTGCAGCCACTGCCAGTCACTGCAGTCACCAAGGTGTTTTCATCAACACGGACTCCAGTCCCTTCACCATGAAGAAATGACAACTTTCTTTAGGCATTTTCAAGATGTGTCTTTCATAGGATATGGCATTTCTTTCTTCCTTTTTTTTTTATCCTCACCTGAGGATATGTTTCCATTGATTTTTAGAAAATGTGGAAGAGAAGGAAAAAACAGAGAGAAACATCAAGGTGAAAGGAACACTTTGATTGGTTTTCTCCTGCATATGCCTTGACCTGGGCCTCGGCCAGGGAGGAGCCTGCAACCTAGATACATGCCATTGGTCAGAATTGAACCCAGACCCTGCACTCAACAGGCTGAGGCATTATGCACTGAGCCGAACCAGCTAGGGCAGGATATGACATTTCTTAGCCCTCCAGCAGTGGACCTTCATTTTTTTTCTCCAGGAGTGTGGTGGAAAAACCCTAGATCACCTTTAGGGATTCTTATTACCCAAGTTACTAAGAATATTACCAGTGGCATACAGGGAGCTTAGCCAATGATCAGTAAGAAAAGGTGTTTCCTCTGTAGTTCACTCCCATCATGGGCTCTGCTCCTGCCCCTCCAATCCCAGCTCCACCCCTTCCCAGGCCTGGAACCTCTGGATGATGATGCAGGCCTGGGCAGGGGACCCCCAGACACCTGCGATCACCGGCTTCACAGTGGCTCTGTGATCACCAGCTCTGATCCTGCCCCCTGCCATCACCAGCTCTGTCCTTGCCCCACAGGCAGCCTCTGGCCAAGGCTGCAGGCCTGGGCAGGGGACCCCCAGACCCCTGCTTTGCCGGCTCCACTGGTGCCTAGACCCCTGAAATCACAGGCTCCACCCCTGCCCCTCCAATCGCTGGCTCTGCTGAACCCAATGCCCTGCAATCTCCAGCCTTGCCCCTGCCCAGGCCTGAGGCCTCTGGCTCAGGCCTTATGCCTGGGTAGGGCACCCTCATCACTGATATTTCCATCTCTCTCTCCCTTCCTCTTTTTGAAATAAATAAAAACATTTGTTGTTGTTAATTCTCACCCAAGGACATTTTTCCATTGATTTTTAGGGAGAGTGGAAGAGAGAGGGAAAGACAGACAGAAACATTGATGTGAGAGAAACACACTGATTGGTTGCCTCCTGCATGTGCCCCAACCAGGACCTGGGCCGGGTAGGAGCCTGCAACCAAGGTACATGCCTTTGACTGGAATGGAACCTGGGACCCTGTGGTTTGCAAGCAGACACTCTCTCCGCTGAGCCAAATAGGCTAGGGCAATAAAAACATATTTTTTTAAAAAGCTTAGAGTCCTAACCGATTTGGCTCAATGGATAGAGCGACAGCCTGCAGACTGAAAGGTCCCAGGTTCAATTCCGGTAAAAGGCATGTACCTGGGTGCGGGCACATCCCCAGTGGGAGGTGTGCAGGAGGCAGCTGATTAATGTTTCTAACTCTCTATCCCTCTCCCTTCCTCTCTGTAAAAAGTCAATAAAATATATTTAAAAAAAAAACACAAAAACTTAGATCTATAAAGCCAATGGATGCAATTGATCATGTGAGTAAAAACATAAGCCTAGTGAATGAATTTCCTAACAGCAATTTCTTGTTTGAAAACACTCATATACTTTTGATGAGACAGGACCTGCAGCCCAGCAACTTGTCATTCAGACTCACCATCCCACCCTCCAGGCAGGCGTGTGCTCATGGGCTCATTCCTTCACCCCCGTCAGAAGAACCAGAATTGTGGATACTCTGGGTATCTCTTGCTCGTGTCCTTGTCATGAAACCCACCTAATGTTTCTTACATAGGAAAGAAAAGAAATACTGGGTGGAGCAAAAATAGGTTTATAGTTATTCATATAGAGAATAATGCAATAGTTAATAAATAATAATACAAGAATAAACTCTGTGTTTCACAACTGTACTCACAGCCGTAAACCTGCTTTCCCTCCTGTATACGTTCAGGAAATCCAGGGCAACAGAGCTCCACTGTGTTCCTGAGCCCAAGGCCTCATGATTAGATCATTACTTGCCTGCACGTCATCCCTCCACTATCCCTCCTTGTGACAACTCATCTTCTTCCTTTCCTTTTTCTCCTGTTCAGGAAGTTTTAAATGACACAATTTCTTACCCTGATGGTACATTCATGGATTGGGAGTTTAAGATCTCTGTCTTGTATGACATTGCTAAGGTAAGAGACCTATAAACACAAAAGACATCTAGAAAATTAAATACAGGAAAACAGATCAAGCAAGCTATTCAACATCTCGTCATTGATTTCTTCACCTGTAAGTTGGTAATAAAAATAGTGTGTTTTAGTACTAATAGTCATAGGGTTGTTCTGAGTATTTTATGAAGTAATGCATTTGCTTCACATAAGGTCTGGTACAAGTAAATGTTCAATATATACGGTGT